>JADRCD010238641.1:2568-48513 GCA_019843815.1 Montemys delectorum
CTTTCTTTCTTTCTTTCTTTCTTTCTTTCTTTCTTTCTTTCTCTCTTTCTCTCTTTCTCTCTTTCTCTCTCTCCTTCTTCCCTCTCTCCCCCTCTCCCCCTCCTTCTTTCCTTTCTTTCTTTTCTTTGGTGTCTTAGTCAGGGTTTCTATTCCTGCACAAAACATCATGACCAAAAAGCAAGTTGAGGAGGAAAGGGTTTGTGCAGCTTATACTTCCACATTGCTGTTCATCACCAAAGGAAGTCAGGACAGAAATTCACACGGGATAGGAACTTGGAGGTAGGAGTGGATGCAGAAGCCATGGAGGAATGATGCTTTCTGGCTTGCTTTCCCTGGTTTGCTCAGCTTGCTTTCTTATAGAACCCAAGACTACCAGCCCAGGGATGGCACCAACAACAACAGGCCCTCCCACCCTTGAAAATTAATTGAGAAAATGCGGTACAGCTGGATTTCATGGAGACATTTCCTCAAGAAAAGCTCTTTTCTCTGTCATAAATCCAGCTTGTGTCAGGTTGACACACAAAATGAACCAGTACAATTGACCCCTTGTGAACCTGACATACAAACACATCACTATTAAGCCTCAACCCTTACTTTCTTATTCATCCCCAAGATCTAAATAACTTTAAAAGTATATGCAAATCCTTACATATTAAAATTTCAATCCCTTTAAAATGTACAATCTCTTTTAAAACTCAAAGTCTTTTTATAATTCAAAGTCTCTTAACTGTGGGCTCCACTAAAATATTTTCTTCCTTCAAGAGGGAAAAATATTAGGGCACAGTCACAATAAAAATCAAAATAAACTCTACCCATCCAATCTCTGGGAACCACTCATGATCTTCCAAGGGCTTGGGTCACTTCTCCAGCTCTACCATTTATTTGTACCACACATCTTGTCTTCTAAGCTCCAGCTGCCTGTACTCTACTGCTGCTTCTGTTTTTGGTGGTCATCTCATGGTACTGACATTTCCAAAACACTGCTGTCTTCTGCTGCAGCTAGGCTTCACCATTACCTCCCCATAGGCTCTCTTCATGGTGCCAAGCCTCAACTCTTTTGCATGACCCCTTCAGTCCTGGGCCATCAATTGCAACTGAGGCTGTACCTTCACCAATGGCCTTCCATGACCTCTCACAGTGCCAACCCTCAGCTGCTCTTTATGACCCCTTCATGCCTTCAAAACCAGTACCACCTGGGTGACTCTTACACATTACCAAGTTCAACTGCAGCATGAGATACAACCTTGGCTATCTCTGGACCACAGCTTCTTTGAGCTCTCAGAAAACACTTCCCAGATTTCACCTCAATGATGCTGGTCTCTTCTTAATCACCACTAATTTCTTAGTTCCAGCTAACCAGTAATGCAAAGGTTTTGATTCTTCAACCCCAGTTAACCAAAACCACAGAATCTTCACAATCAAAATAGCAATGGCCCTGATAAGAGTCTTTAATCTTCCCTCTGGAATTTTACAAGCCAGGCCTCCATCTTCTGCACTGTTCTCCACATGATCTTCCAAGCTCCCACAGATCATCTCACAGAGCTCTTAACATCAACGGCTCTTCTAGCTCAAAGTTCCAAAGTCCTTCCACAGTCCTCACCAAAACATGGTCAGGTTGTCACAGGAATACCCACTGTGGTGGTACCAATTTATTGTAGCATAATTGATGAAGAGAGTGTACACACAGTGGAATTTCCTCATCCCTTTTTCAAAACACTGTACTCAGCTTTCCTTCCTGACACGTTTTTCTGTCTTTCAGCTGTGGTTGCACTGGTTCATTTCTATGCCTTTTCGTTGTCTGTAAATCAGGCCATATAATCCTTCTAATTTTGTTCTTCTGTAATTTCTTTGGTTAGAATTCATTGCAAGTGCCTACTGCTTTTTCTATTTGCTTTGTTAGCATCTAATAAATTAAAACAAACAGACAGACAAAAAGAAAAAAAAAGCCTGAAGTTTTGGGAAGTCCCTTGCAATGATGACTAACACACTTAAGGGCCAAAGACCATCAAAGAATAATATATCAGGCTTACAAAAGCATAAAAACCCAATTTCTTAGCCATTACTAATCAAAGGAAAATGATCAAGTGTGAGCAAGTAATCTTTTATGCCTTTTGAAACAATGACTATTTGGGGCACATATGTGTGGACAAGCATGTGTGTGAGCAGCTACACACATGTGAGTGTAAAGACCCAATATCAAACTTAAGGAGCTTTCTCTTTAATTCTCCACTTTATGTTTTTGGACAGGTCCTCACCCTGTGACTAAAGCTCATTCACTGGTTAGATTGGTTGGCCTGTGAGACCCACCATGATCCTCCTGTCTTAAACTTGCAGCTCCGAAAATACAATCCCATAGAGTCACACTTGGGTTTATTACATGGGTTCTGAAGATCCAAACATGTTTTCTGGCTTGCACAACCAGCATTTTGTCCACTGAGCCATTTCCCAATGCCCAAGATAACCGTTTTGAAATCCACAAATGTCAAAGACTAAAGCCAGATTGGAGAAAAGAGGCATTGCTAGTCAGTCTGCTCAGGGTAAGTCATCAGTTTTGTCTTGTTGGAGTCATAGCTTGTTGGTGTTTTGGATATTGACAGGAGAAGAGGAGTTGTCTAGTTGGGGGTGGGCTTATCATTGCTCAGCATACTCTTTCATTTAAGCAATTTCTTACTTCAAACCAATGTCTCAATATCCCTGTCTGTACTGGTGTCTTCTGTTAGAGCGGGGGAAGTAATCTGTGAGGTCAGTGGATTCCAAGGAACAGTTCTGCAGGGGAAGCTGGTCCAGTATCCTGAAATGTGACTCAGCTAGCTTCTCCTTAATAGTCTTCTTTGCAGGTCTTTGATTTCATCTTGTTCTACTGATTAGATTAGCTCTCCCATCTGATTTTGATCTTCCAAAATTCTGTTCACTTCTCCCACCTTCTATTGTCTTCTCCCTAACTCTTTGTCCTTGCAGGTTTCTTCTTTTTATTAGCAATGCTTTCCATTGCTTTCATTTCTAGAGGGGGTGGAAATAAACGGCAGAGCTCAGTCTGCTCTGCTGAAATGAAACCTGTTTCCCCAGATTACTACAAGAAATATGATGTCATTTTAAAATTTGAAAGTTACTTTAAAATGAATACCGAATTTGACAGGTGAGGCCTACTTCATTTCTTTATTGCCGTGATTTTTAATTAAGCATGAATCAAACACAGCCAACGCTGACAGCTTTATAATGTCCATTTGCCATATAACTGAGCCTACCAGAGAATGGTGTTTTTTACAGTTCCTTCCCTCCCTGACTTCACACGGAGGTTTGACTCTGAGCCTGCTGCCTGTGGAATGGCACCACTGAAGGGCTGTCAACAGGAAGTGGAGGGACTATACAGAATAAACATTCTGAGAATGTTTGTCTAGGCTTCCCCCACCCCCAGTGGATAGGGGATTTAGGAAAGAAAAAGTTTACTAATATTGGGAATGTGAAAAAAAGCACATAGCCAGTAATGGATCTAAAAAATAAAGTTACTTGATAAAGCTATAGAAATGCAAAGACCAGAGTTCAGATCTCCAGACCTTAAGTCAAAGAAGGTGTGTGGGCATGGCAACCAACTATAACGCCATTCTTGAGAGGCAAAGACGGGGAATCCCCAGAGCAAGCTGGCTAATTGGACTACCTGGACTTGGCGAGCTCTGGGTTCAGTGAGAGACCCTGACTCAATAAGTAAAGAGCCACCGAGGAACCCCTCCCCGACAGCAACTTTGGACCTCTGCACGCACAACATAGCCCCCCACATGTTTGCACCCACACATGTGCAATCGTATACAAACACAAGCTTGCACAACACACACACACAAAACCAAACCAAATCAAACAAAGGCCTCCTTGGCCTATGTAGGATGACACTGATTTATCATTGTGGATAAGCTTTTACAGACAGTCCCACAAAATGGGAGAAAAGAAACTAAGTTTAATTAGTGTTATCAGATGTAGAAATACTACCCTATATGAATTTGTCAGCTGATACTTTAACGTTGTACTCTCAATGAAACCTTTATCTCTTTTAGTCTATACTCGTTTTCATTCCCATTAAGAGAGAAAAGGCACAAATAACATGACAAAGGCCAGCAATCTATGTTATGCGATTGCATCCTGATATCTATTAAAAAGCCCACCTAAACGTACAATTCTCTTGACAGAGTACGTAAGAAGGCCTTTCTCCAGCTGCTGTTTTTGCTGATGAGATGTCACATGTCTTTACAGATACATTGAAAAATAAAATAAAATAAAGAGACAGAGTGGATCATGGGAATTCAATTACAGGCGCTCTGTTCTTAACCAAAACGGTTCAGCAAAGGTGAGTTAGCACATCCAAGATCACCACCAAAGATGATTTTAAAAGACGTCCATGAAAAGGAAAGGGGTTTTATCTGATTCTTAAATATAAGTCTATTATTAATAAATGATGTATGAACTGTCTGTTAACTGCAACGCAAAACAAAGGTGCATCATACAGTCATAAGTTTATTCATTTAGAAATCCCAAAGGTTTCAAAAATCATACATTCTTTTCTATTTATGTGATATCCAATTTATTTTTCACAAAAATATTGTGAGCCATACTCTGTACACCTGTTATATAGCAATGGATATAGAGACATTCAATATATAAATATGAGTTATTTTATACACATCCTGATTTTGCTATAATAATGTGGTAAAGGTTCAGCTAGTACATTGTAACTGTAGATGCAGCAGACTCAATCAAAAGTTTCAAATAATTTCTGTTTTTCCTTCCTTTCACACTATGTTGCCTTTGGGAGAATTTCATTTTATATGTGAAGCACTCTAGTTTTGACTAGTAGTTATGTTTGCAACTAATTGACTAGTAGTTATTGGTCTCGGTGATCTTTAAAATAATACTTATTCTATTGTATGTGTGTGTGTGTGTGTGTGTGTGTATATATATATATATATATATATATATATATATATATATATATACATACCATGCACTCAGGAGCCCATGGAGATCAGAAGATGGGATGTGAATTGGAGTTACAGGTGGTTATGAGCTGCCATGGGTTCTAAAAACTGAACCCATGAATGTTCTTTGCTAGAGCAGCAAATTGACTGAGTCATCCCTTTAGCCCTGGCATCAATAATCTTTGCTGATGACAGGTGTATCACAGAACCTCCTCACTTAAAACTTGGAAGTTGAGAAATATTTTGGCACAGTCATAGGACAGCCAATGAAAATACTAAAAGGTAGCAACAAGAAACTACAATAACAACATTCTCTATTGACACTCTCTCTCTCTGCCCCCTTCTCTCCCTCTCTCTCTGCCCTCTTCTCTCTTCCCCCTCTCTCTAACCTATGTTGTCTCCTTCTATAAAAAACAAACAACAACAAATCAAACAGCAAATTCAGCTCATAACTAATTGAGATAGGATAGCTTTTACCCACTGCTCCCTGAGTTATGCTACACAGCTGTTCTTTAAAGCATCAAATTGTTGCCAAAGTGTGTAGGAAAATTAAAGTGCCTTTGATACAGCATGACACACTTTCAGTGTTCTCCGAGATAGGTGTAAATTGAAATGAAATGAAGCAAGCAAGAGCAAACAGAGGAGGAATTAAAAACACGTTGCCTTTGTCCCTCCATTGCCTTTACCTCAGAGTATAATCAATACTTTACAACAAGGTTAATGTGCTGTCTTCAAACACAGTATTATTCTTTCAAAAGCACACAATAACTTTATTAATTATTCTGTCTGCAGTCTTTCTGAAATGACAGGGTTGTGTGGGTGTGTCAGTCACAAACAATCCCCGATGCCCTCTCTTGGAGTAGTTTCTTTGTACACTATCCTTAGTAGTGGGAGCCATACAGCTGCAGGTAATTTTTATGGTGAAACTTCTAATTTTAATTAGTATAATTAGCTCAAACAAAACAATCCAAAAAATAAAAAGTTCACTCTTTCTGCCTACTGGTTATTGAATATTGAAATCTTACATCTGTTCTCTATTCGGTTGAAAACTGAGTTGTTTCGTTTGTTTCAAAGCAGGCCTAGTTTAAATCCATACCAGGACAATAACTCAACTTTTTCCTGGAAATTTTAGCAGAGTTGCAGGTTCTTTTTTAAGAGATAGTCATATATGAGTTTTTGTGTTTCTAAAAAATATGTTAAAAGTAAAAGCAAAGTTGCTGTGTGAGTAACACTTTTCAGTTTCTTTATCACAAGAATTTGTATATTTTGATCTGAATTTTACAAATGAGAGCTGAAAACCCTCTGTCATAGCTGAAACCCTCTTTCTTATTAATGACCATTACAATCAAGTTACTACTAATAAAAATGTTCTAAGGGATGAAAAGAAATTAAATATTTTGAGCTGAACATCTACATCTTCATGTTAGGTAATTCAAATTGTGATTTCAAGTGAGAAAAGAGAAAGAAAAACAACCTAGTGTACATGAGTAATGTGCTTGTGTGTGTGTGTGTGTGTGTATATATATATATGTGTGTATGTGTGTGTGTATGTGTATGTGTGTTTTAATCTCATCAAAAAAAGGCAGGACAGTTAGTTCATCTTAGACTGATCCCTGATACAATAATTCTGGTTTGATGTTGGTTGGCTTTAAAGTTAATTTGCCACAATTTAGAGGCACCTGGACAAGCCCGATGCTTCCCGTGGGCAGCTCCTTCCGGCACTGTGCAGACAATAATAGACTTGGCAGGAGATTACTTACCTCTTGAGTCATGTGACCTTGCCTCTTGCCATAGTGCTAACAAGCACATACACACACATTGCTGCTGCTGATTCCCTCTGACATCAGCACCAATGTTTTCAGTCTTTCTCCATGGACTGAGGAACCCCACTGCCCTCAAAGCAAGATGGAGACTGCAGAGGTGGGCTCGGCTCTGTAGGCTGAACAACTACCAGGTTTTCAACCACTCAGGTGTATGACAGCTGTTGTTAATGTTTTGGCTGTCTGCCGTAAGCAGTTAGAGTGCATTCACACACAGCTGTTAGAAGTATGGTTGGGGTCCCAAAGAAACAGACCACCACCCAAACTGAAGTGTCTGGAGAGGGCGCAGGACAGGAAATGCACTTGTTATGTATTTGAACTAAGAGAGTGACAAAGTCCTCCCCATTGGCTGGAAGCAGATATCACAGTCTTATTCAACTGGCTAGTCTAAAAAGAATGGACAGGAAGTGAAGGAGGAAGGAAAGAGGGAGTTACTGCTCCATGGGAAAACAGCCAATACTTCAGGCCATCAAATTCCTGAAATGCAGTAGAAGCTACGTTTTACTGCGTGGGGGTATTAAAATATTTGCATTAAAGTCTTATAAGGTGGAGAAGATCAAAAGCTTTGGAGTCCTTGTTCTAAGTACTTGATAGAAAAGACTCATCTTATATTTCTTACCAATACGTATTCAAACTAACAGTCTGCTCCTGTACAGGGCTCTAGTACAGCAGGGATCCTTGTAAGAGAAAAATGGCTCTTCAGAAACACAGATATACAGACACAACCGGAAGAAGTTATTTAAAGAGGAAGGCAGAGGTAGGGTCACATTACCACAAGCTGAGGAGTTCTAAGGATTTTCACTTATCAACAGAATACAGGAAAATGCCAAGAAAATCCTTTCCAAAGAGCCCACACTGAAAGCACGGTCCTACCAACGTGTGGTGTTGATTCATGGCCTCTGAAGCTGTGATATCCTCCTCCTCTGTTTTCTAGAGCCTCGCCGCGCTTTGGGGAGTATTTACAGTTGCCACCTTAGGAAGCTGGCACGATGACCTCTGGTCTTGTGGCATTCCTCTGAGTCAAGATTTTGTTAAAGGTTCTATTCCAAAAGCTGTGTAGAGCCCAGGCTTCGTCTGGCAGCACGGACAATAGGACTTTGAAGGGGTAGAAGATATGCTTTTAGTGGATCAGAGAGGACACCCACCCACCATCCAATTGCTAAACTCAATACACAAGACTGCGGAAATAGATTTTTATTTTGATGTTTCTCAAAAAAAAAAAAAAAAAAAAAATGAAACTCCAGACAAGGAAAGAAAATGTATTATCACCTTCTCAACTCTTTAATGGAAATGATATCCACTGTAATTATTCTCCCCTGGGGCTGCAGAGATGGATGACTCAGAGCTTCAGAGCACTTGTTGCTTGCTCTTGTAGAGGATCTGGCTTCCATGGCAGAACCTTCTTGGTAGCTCACAACTGCCTATAGTCCCAGCTCCAGGGCATCCAATACTTTTCCTATCTTTAAGGACACTATACATGCATGTACTGCACAGGCGTAAATGCCAAAACACTTATACACATAATAAAACAAAATAAAATAAAATAAAATATATATTCAGCAAGGCCAAACTGGAGAATAATTAACTATAAGAGATTACAAAATAGAAATTTCAAATAACGTTATGGCCAGAAGTCTCAGTAGTAATAAGTTAACTGATTACTATGTGGCTTTTTTGGCCTGGCCTTTTCTTTCTTTCTTTCTTTCTTTCTTTCTTTCTTTCTTTCTTTCTTTCCTTCTTTCTTCCTTTTTTTTTAACGTGGCATATTACAGTCTAGTGTCCGCTTGCAATATTGCTTGGAAACACTAGAATCTCCTCATACCGACAGAGCAAAGCTTTTATGATCTAGACAGAATCTTGTACTAGTCTGAATGGAGAAAGAAAACAGAAGAAGCTGACAGACTGGGCACAAAGTAATTAGAGAATGGCACAGTACATCCCGAAGAGGAAAGCGAAAGTGCACAGTGGTCAGAAGAAAGCCAGAAACAGATAGCGCCCTGGAGAAAGATAAGTTGGCACAATATTAGACACCCCTCCAATCTGAATAGTTTTTGAAAGTAATAGTTTAAAACAATGTATTATAATCCCAACTAAATCTTTTTGTAATAATTTAATGAAAACAATCAGGCAATTCTCTTTTGCAGCTCATTAATCAAACATGAAATTGGCAGGCTGAGAGTCATTTTGCCAAAGCTATCCAGGAGCGGAGATGTTTAGAGATCACACACTGTTATTAGCATTGGACATGCTTACTAATCTCAGGATTGTGGGCTTGCTGCATAGTTTGTCCTTTAGATATTACCAATAGTAGTGTGACACTTAATTTGTATTTATAAAATAGTCATTTTTACCACATGTCATATGAAACATTGAGAATCCCCCCTCTTTCTGTGTATGTATGTGTATGCTTGTGATAATATCCAGTAATAAACAATATAGTACCCCCCCACAAAGCCTTATCTGTCAAAATGTTTACACTCAGTTACTCCTGATTGGAGTCAGCTCATCTGCTGCTATGAAGTGACAAGAGGCACAAAGAGTGTGAGAGGGGAATGCAGGACAGGGCACATTTCCAAATTTCTCAAATTGTTGTCAGCTGATTATAAAAAAAAAAAAACACCATTATATTATTATTGCAGAATCACACTGTGTTCCTGTTTGCTTTTTCTATCCTCTAAGCAATGTTTTCCTATGTCTGCATTGTTTTCCATTTTCAATATTTTGTCCATTACCTTAGTGCCTGGAGTCATTAAATTTTAATATTTTAGTATTTCTTCCTTCTTCTCTAATCCTTGGAAACATCCATTTTGTCAACATTTACCCTGCTATTGATAATTTAGGGAGTTCATGACAAGTCTCCATTTATAACAAATACATGATCTATGAATAAAAATCTCAATTCCTCCCATTATTATACTATTATACACATTTGGGAGGGCATGACAGAACCCACGTGTAAATTTAAAATGTACGATCTGTGTCCCTTCCTCCTGCTGAATGGCCTCAGGTCCAATCAGACAGCAGTTACCACCAACACGTGAATGCCACTTATGGCCCCTTGTCTGATATCTTGCCACGCTGCTCATGGTGGTGGTTCAAAAGTGCTGCGGCTTGGTAGGACTGCTTGCCTCCCTCGGCAGCTCGCAGAGGATTTTCTGGTGTCATAAAGACTAGACTACAGAGAAAGAGGCTTTCCGGTTCGTTGCAGCTGAGTGTGTGGTTTTATAGCGACTGACCCTCAGAAAGGCTTTCCCAGATTTTACTTCAGGTAAATGTTTCTCATCCGGTCTCTGCTTACCAGTCCTCTCGTGCTACTTTGCTACTGCTTTCTTTGTTGTCATTGTGGGTTGTTTTTCCCCTTTGTTTTTTAGTCGTTGTTAATGATGTTTTGTTTTTCAAATTATTTATGTATATGAGTGTTCTATCTGCATGTACACCTGCAGGTCAGAAGGGGGCATCAGATTACGTTATCAATGGTTGTGAGCCACCATGTGATGGCTAGGGATTGAACTCAGGTCCTCTGGAAGAGCAGACCATACTCTTAACCTTCGAGCCATCTCCCCAGCCCCTTGGTTTTTGTTTCTTGAGACAAGGATTTCTCTGTGTAGCCTTAGCTGTCAAGGAACCTGCTCTGTAGACCAAGTTGGGCTCAAACTCAGAGATGCATCTATGTCTGCCTCCTGAATGCTGAAATGAAAGGAGTGTGCCACCACTGGGAGGCTCTATTGCCTTCTTTAGACATTTACTAAATGGTGTGCCCTGATCCCCAAATGTCTTCCTGCAGTCTTTTCCCCCCCTCACTTCCTATTTATGGTGGTTTGATTGAGAATGGCTCCTATAGGCTCACGGATTCGAACACTTGGTCCCTAGTGGGTGGGACTGCTTGGGAAGGATTAGGAGGTGTGGCCTTGTTGGAGGAGGTGTGCCACAAGGGTGGGGGTGTGCTCTGAGGCTTCAAAAGCCCATGCCACTCCCAGTTAGCGCTCTCTATCACCCTCATGCTTGTGGATCAGCTCTCTCTACAGTTGCAGCACCAGGCCTGCCTCCATTACCTAGGGACAAACAATGCCAACTCCCAATCCGCACTCAGAACCTTCACTCGGGCAGTAAATTAGTTTGTTCCTTCTGGGTAGTTAAGAGAAACAGGTGGGTCAATCTGACCACAGGAGTTGTGCCAAATTACTCTTTAGCCAAATTACTGGGACAGTGGTACTCAACCTTGTTGCACAGTGAAAGTATCCAGTGTGCTGTAAGAAATGCTAATATCTCGGTGCTTTCCCTCCTCAGCAGCTAGTTTTATTCAGAGTGTGTCACGGACTTTGAACTGGTTTTCTTATTGGCCTTATAGGCTTAACAATTACAATCTAAAGAGAGGCCCATACTGATGCTGATTCTGTCCAACATTATTAAAGTTAGGAAATGACGATTTAACTTGCTATTTGGGAGTGAGTGTTTATGTGTGTGCTTGTGTGTGTTTGGGAGAGAATAGAGGATATTTGTTTGCGTTTGCTTTTTTGTTTTGTTGTTTAGATCTCTTTGTCAGTCTTATTGGATTATCACAGTGGCATTTGCTCATTGCCTGACAGGAAACACAGTCTACCTGGAAAATGATACCTCAATCCACACGCCTTGGAACAACAACAACAATGACTGAACAGAAGACACAGGAAACCCCACTGGCATTCATTTCCCACTGTGTACATGCCTACTTAGTCAATAGGTGGTAGGACTGGGTTTATGGTTTTAAGAACCCACACAAACAATTCTAATGGCAGAGTCAGGCGTCTGACCTTAGTGCAGATAATCCCTCAGAACAATACAGCATCACAGTTGGGGAGCACAGCCACTTCAACCATTTCCATAGTGTCTCAGTCAGGGGTTCTAGTCCTGCACACACATCGTGACCAAGAAGCAAGCTGGGGAGGAAAGGGTTTATTCAGCTTACACTTCCATGTTGCTGTACATCACCAAAAGAAGTCAGGACTGGAACTCGAGCAGGTCAGGAAGCAGGAGCTGATGCAGAGGCCATGGAGGAATGTTCCTTACTGGCTTGCTTGCTTCCCCTGGCTTGCTTGGCTTGATCTCTTATAGAGCCCAAGACTTCCAGCCCAGGGATGGCATCACACACTATGGGCCCTCCCCCCTTGATCACTAATTGAGAAAATGCCCCACAGCTGGATCTCATGGAGGCACTTCCTCACCTGAAGCTCCCTTCTCTGTGATAACTCCAGCCTGTGTCAAGTTGACGCACAAACCCAGCCAGTGCACATAGATTATAGATCCCAAAGGAAAAAAGAAGTAGGCAAACAGAACCCAAAGAAGTGGTTGATATTTGAGTGTCACATGTATAGGGCAACATTTACCCTGCTATGGATAATATCATGGCAAGTCTCCATTTATACCAAATACATGAGATATGAATCAGAAATATTCTCAAGCCCCCCTTTATTGTAGGGATATAAAGTAGACATTTGGGAGGGCATGGGAGAATCCATGTAGAAATGAATGTGTGTGTGTGTGTGTGTGTGTGTGTGTGTGTGTGTTTGTGTGTGACATAGAAAAGGAAGTAGGTACCCAAATTCACACCACAGACATATGAAAATATTCCCAGACCATAGTAGCAATAAAGAATATAAAACCAAAAGATGATGAAAGGGTATTCTATAAGGAGAGAAGAAAACTGACTTTAAAATGAATTTTCTATAAAGCTACTCTTCAGGAATGCGGTATGATAAAAATAACAGAAAATGTCAGGAGTATTTTACGGTAGAGACTCACATAAACATAGATATGGCTGAAGTGGGTAGGAGGACAGGAAAAAAAAACCTCAAAAAAAAAAAAAAAAACCAACAGTGCTGCAGTTGAACATGGCATTAAAAGACTATCTATCTATCTGTCTATCTATCTACCCATTTACCTGTACAATATCAGACATAAAATATATGTGAAATGATATTAACAATAAAAGAAACACAACATAAAAACAAGAGTAATGAACCCATAGACCCAGCAGTAGAAATGATCCAATATGGAATCAGTACAGAGACAAAACAAAGCTCTAGAGAGAAGCTCAGAAGGGGAAGGGCTGGCCACACAGCATAAGAACTTGTTTGGAATCTCTGCACCTATGTAAAAAACTGGGCAAGAGGTCATGTCCCTGTAGTCCCTGGCCTGGGGAGGCATAGTCAAGAGGATGCCTAGGGCTTGTTGGACAGCTGGTCTAATCAGGTCAGTGAGCTACAGCTTCAGTGAGAGATAATGTCTCAAAAAACAAGGTGGGAAGCAATTGAAAAAGACACTCAAAGTCTACTCTGGTCTCTGTGTAAATGTACATGCATGAACACACACACACACACACACACACACACACACACTAGTAGTATATCAGTTATTTCCAGGAAAATGTCAAGTGTCATAGTATACATACAATTAGAGTTTTCTTAGTACACAAAATAGGCAGGAAAAAAAATACTGGAAGAAACAATGTTCAAAATTGTTCCCAAAAATGATGAACATTTTAATTCATAGGTTGAAAGAAAGAATGTAAATGAGAAGGCAGGAGTGGATACACACAAACACACACACACACATCTGTAATCCCAGCACTCAGACAAGCTGCACAGAAATTTCAGAGCTTGCACGTCTTAACTTAGTAAATTTGAGGCTAGTCTGGGTGAAATGAGACTTGGTTTCAAAAAATAAAAGACAAAACAGTCCCAAACAGTGTTAACTTCCCTCATACAAAGGAACATGATGTTAACAGCATTGTGTGCTTTTTCTAATAGAAGAGTAAACAAACTGCCTCCTAGTTATTTGTTTATAATTAGTTCTGTTCTCTGCACTGGTCAGAGAAGCTTGTGCAGCAGACAGGAGTTCTGGCCTTTAGAACTGTGGGATTGTGGAGAGGGGACGATATGTAGAACTTAGAATTCTAGATTCCAAAGTGACCATGGAAGAAAGAAGAGAACAGAAAACAACGGATATACAGACCTAAGACCTTTCTTCTGGAAGTGGTTATGCCCATCTGTCATGACTGTGATGGCAGGAAGATTAAGAGTTCAATGCCAGCCTCTGCTATGTGGAAAGTTCAAGACCAGGCAGGCTATTGAAGCCTTGATTCATAAAAAGTAAGTTAAGGTCTTTCTGAGTGTGCCCATAGTTTTAAAAGAGGGTTGATGATTTAAAATTCATGGAGTGTGTTTGGGAGGCTTCTGACATATGCAAAAGAGAGATCTGTGCTGATAATCGCAAAAAGGTGGGAGAGAAAAATGGGAAGATATGGACATAAGGGTACCACATGCAGCAGCACAGTGTCACTAGTGGAAGAGCTCTGAGGGGAGCAAAGGCACAGCCAGAAGATGCCAGTCAATGGGAAAGAAAGTAGAGCACAAATGTATTTGGACCCAACAGAACAGTGGTTCCCAACCTGGGGGTCACCACCCCTTTGGGGTGGAAAGACCCTTTCTCAGGTTTTGTCTAACACCATGGGAAAACACAGATATTTACAATTTGTAAGAGTATCAAAATTACAGTTATGAAGTAGGAACAACAATGCTACCGTTGGGAGTCACCAGGTAAGGAATGTGTTAAAGGGCCACTGCCTTAAGAAGGCTGAGAGCCAGTGCAGTAGAAGAAAGGACCATCGCAGCATCGTCACATACTGTTAAAGGATTTCTTTCTTTTCTTCCTTTTGATTTTTGGAGACGGGGTTTCTTGTGCAACCCTGACTCTCCTGCAACTTGGTCTGTTGGCCCAAGTGGTCTAGAACTCAGAGATCTGCTTGCTCGCCTAACAAGTGCTAGGATTAAAGGTGTGCATCTCAATTACTCGGCTTGAGAAATGTTTTCAAGACAACATCCATCTTTCCATCCATTGCTGTTCTGTTGTGTCCAAGTACATCTATGCTCCGCTTTCTTTCCCATTGACTAGTATCTTCTCCCTGGGCCTTTGTTCCTCTCAGAGCTTGTCTCCTGGTGACACTGGGTTGCTGAATCTTATGCCCATATCCTTTTTTTTTTCGGGCAGTGGCCAAAAAAATTGACTATTGTTGGTGTGTGTGTGTGTGTGTGTGTGTGTGTGTGTGTGTGTGTGTACAGGCCAAAGGAAGACATTAGTTTGTCAGACTGGCAGCCAGCAAGCTCCAGCAATCCTCCTGCCTCTCTTTCTCTCCTTACCACTGAATGCTAGGGTTGCTGGCTTGCATAGCCACTGGCTTTTTATATAAATACTAAGGATTCAGCTGAGGTCTTCATGCTTGCACAGCGAGCTCTATTACCCACTGAGTCATCTCTCCAGCCCACATTTTAAGTTCTAATGCTAGAAACCTAGCATACCCGTGGACAGGTTATCGGGTTTCCAGAAATACCACATGCCACAGTGTCTTTTCATGACAAATATAAGGAATTATTTAGACTTTGACTCTACCTGTTAAAAGTTTGCCTCATCGATTAACTATGGAGCAGAGACTGAAGGAAGGACAAGCATATAGCTATCTCCTAAGAGGCTCTGACAATACCTGACTAATACAGATGTAGAGGCTCACAGCCATTCATTGAACTGAGTACACTGTCCCCAATGAAGGAGTTAGAGAAAGGTTCTATGGAGCTGAAGGATTTGCAGCCCCTTAGGATGAACAACAATTACTAACTAGTACCCTCAGAGCTCCCAGGGACCCAACCTCCAATCAAGGACTATACATGGTGGGACTGAATGTTCTGGCAGCATGTGTATAGTAGAGGACTGCAAATTTGATCATCAGTAGGAGGAAAGGACCTCGGCCTTGTGAAGGTTTTGTGCCCCAGTGTAGGGGAATGCCAGGGCCAATAAGTGGGAGAGGGTGGGGTGGCAGGCATGGGGAGGGGGGAGGCAAAAGAAGTTTGTTCTTGTTGTTCTTGTTTGTTTGTTTGTTTGTTTTTTGGAGGGGAACCTGGGAAAGGGAAAATTTACATGTAAATAAAGAAATTATCTAAAAAAAAAAATAAGATACACTAAAAAACAAAAAAAAAAAAACAAAAAAAAACCAAAAGATCAAAAAAAAAAAAATCCACTTGAGTTCAGTTAGTGCTGTTGTTGGACTGTTGTCTGACCTATGGACTTGATAAAAAAAAAAAAAAAGTTTGCCTCATCTATGAAGGCCACGTGCCACATCCTCCCACCCTCACCCCCATGGAAATTGTCATTTGTCATCCTTACCACAACCTATTTTTACTGTAGCAAATTGCCACAACCTTTCTGCTTGAGGCAACAACTAGTTGTCCTCTTACACGTTCTTAGGTTACGTTTCTGATGTAGGAGTCACTGAGTTAAAACCAGGACATTGGCAACACAGCATCCCCTCTGTGGTGGTTTGAATATGCAGGCCTAGGGAGTACGACTATTAGGAGCTGTGGCCTTATTGGAGGAAGTGTGTCACTGTGGAGGAGGGCTTTGAGACTTGCCTCCTACCCATGTGAGAGCTTGGCTTCTCTTAGCAGTCCTCAGATGAAGATGTAGAACTCTCAGCTCTGCCAGCACCATGATGATAATGGACTGGACTTCACAGCCTGCTTATAAGGCTGCCCCAATGAAATGTTGTCCTTTATAAGAGTTGCTGCCGGTCTTGGTGTCTCTTCACAGCAATGGAACCCTAAGACACTCTCCTAAAGCACAGAGAATGACTTGGCCACCTGGTCACTTCCAGTGTCCAGAGGTTTCCAGGATTTCTTATCTTACGGTCTCCTGCTCCATCCGTCTGCCTCATATGCTTATGTCTTTGGTGTGGCTTCTGCCTCCTCATCTGTTTCTCTTCAGATGCCTCTTCTACCTTTTTTTTTTTTTTTTTTTTTTTTAGTTTTTCGAGACAGGGTTTCTCTGTATAGCCCTGGCTGTCCTGGAATTCACTCTGTAGACCAGGTTGGCCTCAAACTCAGAAATCTGTCTGCTTCTGCCTCCCAAGTGCTGGGATTGAAGGATGAGCCACCACTGCCCATTGCCTCTTCTACTTTTAATTACCCCAGGACTATGTAAAGCCCACTCAGACACCTCAGGATAACAACCCTATTTTTAGGTTAACTGTCTCATTTCTATCTGTTCAAAGCTACATTTTCTTTGCTACATTTCTTTGTGTTCATGGATTCTGGGGGCAAGAATGTGGACATTTGTCACTTCCTGGGGAAGGGAAAGGTATTCTTTCCAGACTGAATGTTTTCTAACATCAGCTTTTGTTCGTAGTGACACAAACCCCCCCCTTTTCATCTCCTCGTGGCTGTACAGAATGAGTAGATTGCCACCCCTGTCACTAATCAGAGCTCACTAATTTCATGTAGCTTAAGCACCTGGCAATTCCATATATCTTCCAGTGGAGTTAGGCATGCACTTTCACATGCTGAAATAAAATGTAAGTTTATATCCTATTATATATGTGTAACTTCACAGTTAAAATATTCTCCTGCTTTACCAGCCTGAATTTTTCTCTCTTCCCCTTTCCTCATCACCTTCTTTTCTTTTCTTTTCTTTTCTTTTCTTTTCTTTTCTTTTCTTTTCTTCTTTTATAGAATCACTTGGGTTTTAACTCCATATTTTAAAGCAGTTGTAAGAAAACAGTTGCCAAGGGAAGGGAAGGGAAGGGGGAAGGGAAGGGAAGAGGGAAGGGAAGGGAAGGGAAGGGAAGGGGGAAGGGAAGGGAAGGGGGAAGGGAGGAACAACAGCATTGGTTGTATTAATATGGAGGGCAGTTGCATCAGAAGCAGGAAGCTGACAGTTTGAACTGTCTGAGGAAACTTCTCCAGGGATAATTGAAGTGTTCTGTCCAAAAATACCTATTCAACACCACCCATTCCCATCTACAGCTACCCTGAATGTCATGGCAGATGCTGCCATGCTGTAGGGCTGCTGCCAGTGAAAATATTGACCTTGTATGTCATTTCAGTATTTCAGTTTTACTAAGGAACTGTTGCAGGTCTGTGACCAGAGAAGGAAGTAAAGCTTATCAAAGAAAAATATAGTTTGTTAGTTCCACAGAGAAATAACGAAAACAAAGCAAAAACTCAAGTCCAAAATAATCACAACCAAAATCGTGTGCATAAAAATGTTAAGAATCTGTCCTAGTTTTTTCTTGGCTCCTAAATAATAATTTGGACACACTTAAATACATCTTAAACTAGAAATTTTCAGGGTTGTTTTTATTCTCTGTAACTTTTTTTTTTAATGGAGTAAATCCCATCCTTGGTGTAACAAGAAGAAACAAACACCTGTCATATTTGTTTTAATTTCTCTCTTAAAGTAACTCAGTGCTCTGCTTCATGTTTCTCTCCCAGCAGGTCTCCTTCCTCAGCTTGCCTCCCCTCTTCTCTCCTCTCTCCCCCTCCCCTCCCCTCTCCTCTCTCCTCTGTTTTTCTTTAGAGACACAGTGGGTGTCAGGGGTGGTACTGGTGTTAGGAAAATGCTGGCTATTGTTGAGAACTACGAAGCCGCCCCCCCCCCATGCCCCTGGCTCCTTACAACTATTTAAGAGTGTAAGAACAAAAGCGCCCTCTGGTCAGTGGTACTTACTTACATCAAGATGCCCCCAGTGAGACACCAAGGAGCAGATGGGTGCAAAAGCAAGAGGTTTATTTTCTGGAGCATTTGGGGTCAACCTTCAATCAGTCCCTTGAGGCAAGTGATGAGAAGGCAACCCCGAATGGCTATTACAAGCAATTTTTATACTTTTTAGGGGAACAGGTTACATCAGTAAGGTTACAGTTCAAACTTATTGACTAAGCATATTGATCTTTAAATCTATTGGCTAGCAAGTGTTACACTCATTTGAACTCTACCTGGGGCTTCCCAGAAGGTCAGGTGACTATCAGTACATTCTGAGAAGTTTTTACTCAAAAAAGTTCTTATGGGTAGAGAATGGAACTTGGTCTAGCCTTGACCTCGGGCAGGAGGAAGAAGCTGTAAGGAGGGTGTGGCACTGAAGAAAGGTCCCTCAACAGTTGGTTCCTATGGACAGAAAGAAGACACCATAACATTCAGAAAGACTTTAATAAAAATAATTTGTGGAAGTCTTATCTCCTGAATGCCCCTAGCAAGAAGTACCCAAATAATATCTTAGAGGTCTATATGCACCTTCTAGTTAAAGTGTGGTCTCTGTACTTTCCACTCAACAATTCCTATGGGAGGGGGGATGTATCCTGGAGTACCGGAAGGGGCTCACTCACCTATCTTCACAACTTTCTTTCTGGTATAGAAAAAGCAAAACATTCTCCTAGGATTGTTTTACTTAATGTCCATAGAGCATTATGTGCCCAGAGCTATTATGATTTTATAAATAATGGAAATGGAATACAAAGTTATTTACAGAGGAAAAGAAATCTCCCAAACAAAGTGGAAGGAAAAGACCAGTGGTCTGGTTAGAAGTAGTTTGTGTCATTCACTTCTTCATCCATAAACTAACTCAGTATATAATACGTATATGAAGTGGCAAGTTAGACATTGAAATGCTGAGATTCACAAGACAGGCATCCGTCCCTTTGAGATTACTTTGGGAAAGAGAAGAAAGGTAAAGTGGTTGTATTTCTAAATAAAGTGGGCAGGTATGCTAAGTGGAAGGTTCAGGGACAGCCAGAGCTGAGACCATTTAAGTTAAATCCTTAGGCAGTGCAGTGCGTGGCAGGAGAGGTGGAAGGACAATGTAAACATTTCCTGCAAACACGCAAATGTAGATGAGTGCAGTGCAGTGTAGGTGAGACTAGAGAAGTAAGCACACTGTGCTGGTTTGCGGCCCAGGGAGTGGTACTATTTGGAGGTGTGTCCTTGTTGGAGTAGGTGTGTCACTGTGGGCATGGGCTTTAAGACCCTCGTCCTAGCTGCCAGGAAGCCAATCTTCCACCAGCAGCCTTCAGATGAAGATGTAGAACTCTCAGCTCTGCCTGCCTGGATGCTGCCTTGCCTTGATGATAATGGACTGAACCTTTAAATCTGTAAGCTAGCCCAGTTAAATGTTGTCCTTATAAGAGTTGTCTTGGGCTTGGTGTCTGTTCACAGCAGTAAAACTCTTAAGACACAGACAAAGATTTGTACTAAGTTTTTGGCAGCATGTAAGCACATAGTGCTTTGGTTTTCGTTCTGAGACAGGGTCTTACTATATAGGTCTGACTGACTACTCACAGGGATCTACCTGTCTCTGCTTCCTGAATGAGTGCTGGGATTAAAAGTCTGGACCACTCACCTCTCAAAGCAGATCTTACATGTATTCTAATTTGCTTGTGAGAGATCAGACCAATTCCATTTTGGGTTCTGGTTCCATCTTAGAGAACCTGGCCTAACAGGAGTTAACCAACAAGCCTGTACTTAGCAGTAGTTTCCAGGTTACTCTCTAACAAGGTGTATGTAGACCTAGCACTAGTTTCCAAGTCACTCCTTAACAACTACCTATCAGGAGGAAAGCAGAAGTTAAGTTTATGGTTTGGCTTCCAGTACCAGCCAACCGTTTTAAAGGGCAATAATAGTCTCCCAATCAGATGTGTACCAAGTTGAAAACTCTCTTGCTTGTTTGTTTGCCTCTATAAATGCATGCTTGAAACTGGGCTCAGGGCTTCACCCTCCCATCCTGCTGATCAGGGTCAGCAGGTGAGCCCAAACTCAAGCTTGAATAAAAAAAGACCCTAGTGGGACTGTGTCAGAATCAGCTTCTTGGTGGTCTTTTGGGGTTTGAGACCCTGAATGGACACAACACTTGGAGAATTTCATTTTTTTTCTTCCAGGGCTGCAGGAGAAGTTCCCATGTGCCTAAGCTACACAAGATAGAACACTCTCCTCCTCTGTCAAGTCTGGCATGACTTTGGTAAGGGTGAAATGACATGGATCCCACTCCTGGAACAAGGCCAACAGGGCATGAGCCTCATTGAGTGCTGATGGGCATAAGGCTGGTTTGTATAATAATGTAGATATTTTCACATTCCTCCTTTGAGGAATGACCTCCCTGTCAACGTTAATGACTCCAGGATAAATAGTCCTGGAGTTGAGGGTGTGGCTATGTCTTTAGCAAAATGGTAAACATGGGACCTTCTGGATAGCCCTTAAGACTGTGGAAAAGAACTCTGAAAACATGAGTTTGAAAATATATAATTCCTCACCTCTGTAAAATATAAGAATGAAATAGGAATTGTATAAAGAGCTTCACAGATCTAAAAGAGTAGAGGCAGCTGTGCTATGAGTCAACTTGTCAGAAAGATACTAAGGAAGGAGATAAAGAGATTTAGTGAGTGGTGATCACTGGAGATCCTACCCAACTAAGTTTTCTGTTTAAGGTTACAAGGACAGGCAGATTCCTGAGTTCAGGATCAGCCTGGGATAGAGCAAGATTAGACACGTGCAAGAAATGGTAACTTCAGGGCAGGGTCCCACCCAGCTATCTTATCACCTGTCCAGAGGCAGGCAGATCTGTAAATTCTTTTGCAATGTTTAAAAAAAACGTGCTCGTTGTCTCCTAAGAATAAAGGAGCTGGGGTCATGAGATGCTCATTCATGGGATAATCAAGAGGGTGCCTAAGATAAAGATTTGATAGTAAAATAAAAGACTGAGCTTTTAGTCTTCAAGAGAAGACCTATCTAGAGAGTCTTTAGAAGAGCAAGAGAAAGCTGTCGCTAGCAGAGCAGACCACAGAAAGGCTGTCTGGATTAGAACACAGAGAGAGCGATCTGGAAGGCCATCCTGAGCAGAACATAGGGTGTCATCGTGGACTCATCATTTGACGTCTAGTCATTTGTTTCACTGCTCTCAAACATCCTTTCTCTCAGAAGCCTTCTTCAAGCCTCTGCTGGTCCTTGGCCCTCCCCTAAAGGCCAAGCAGGCATGGGATCCTTCCATTGTAACTTTTCTTCTTCCTTTTTCCTATTGCTCAGGCAGTGCTACTCCATTTTAGATGTTTTTCCTACCCTGAAGATAGTTCCCAATGCTTTTCCAGTCCCTCGAATAGTAATAGGAAACTAACACACAGTAAATCAAACACATCACCCACTGGGGTGGATTGAAGAGATAATCATAAATTTGAATTTAAAAAGTTTATTTTGGTAAAATAATTTTTTCCCCAGCCATCCTAATGTGTACCAATGGCACATGGCCTCTTGGGAGAGGAGGTGGTGTGAAGCCATTTTAGTTACCCCAGGGACATACCTGGGGAGGAAGTTGGTGTACCTCTGTAGAACAAAGATTGTGGCTGTACCAGTAAAACCTGTTTTGGCAGAGGACACCAGTCAAGGCTTAGATTGTGCTTTTGTTTTCCCTGTAAATCACTCTTGGTTTCAGTTCCTCAAGTCTGGAAGCAGCGGGCATGTAATGTTGGCTGAATTTTTTCTCATGAAGCTTTTGGTTGTTTATTGTTGCAGTAATGAGAGGATGTCTTAACTATAGGTTAAGACAAGGCACACTTCCTTTGGTAGCTCTGCCAGGTCTCTGCATGGTACATAGAATGAAGCCTTCAGCCAAGTATTCAGGTAAGATAGTTCAAGCAAAAAAGCTGACTGAGAAAGATATGCCTTATGCTTTTGAGGCTTCAACTGCTGTGTTCTGGATTTGCTGGCCAGAGGTTCTCTTAACTGTGTCTTAGGCTAGGAAAGCAGACTCTGATCAACAATGTGGGTTGTGCTTATCTGAGTAGCATAAGGGCCTCAAGCTAACCAGCATCAATAGTCCCAGTAATGCAAAGTTCTCTCTTTAGTAGTAGTATCTTGTTAATCACAGCTGATACTTCAGCCCCAGCTAACCAGAACCACAGAATCTTCACAATCAAAGCAACATGGCCCTGATATGAGTCTTTAATCTTCCCTCTGAAATTTCACAAGCCAGGCCTCCATCTCTGCACTGTTCTCAACATGATCTTCCAAGCTCCTACAGAATATCCCACAGAGTTCTTAACAATCAGTGGCTCTTCTAGCTCAAAGGTCCAAAGTCCTTCCACAATCCTCCCCAAAACATGGTCAGGTTGTCACAGGAATACCCCACTATGCTGGTACCAATTTGTCTTAGTCAGGGTTTCTAGTCCTGGACAAACATCGTGACCAAGAAGCAAGTTGGGGTGGAAAGGGTTTATTCAGCTTACTTCCACATGGCTGTTGATCACCAGAGGAAGTCAGGACTGGAACTCAAGCAGGTCTGAAAGCAGGAGCTGATGCAGAGGCCATGGAGTGATGTTCCTTACTGGCTTGCTTCCCCTGGCTTGCTCAGCCTGCTCTCTTATAGAACTCAAGACTTCCAAGCCCAGAGAAGGCACCACCCACAAGGGGCCCTACCCCCTTGATTACTAATTGAGAAAATGCCCCACAGCTGGATCTCATGGAGGCACTTCCTCAACTGAAACTCCCTTCTCTGTGATAACTGCAGCCTTTGTCAAGTTGACACATAAAACTAGCCAGTACAGTAGTCTTGATCTAATGACTCTGCAGACTCTGAAGCTCCTCAATACTTTGAGACTTGGTCTATATTAGTAGTCCCACTTGATCTAATTGTTAGGAACGGCCACTTTGATCTCGTCAGAAAGCACCACACTTTGAGTCCAAACAGTTCCATGTAAAGAGGTTTAATTAGGAGAAGGAGAGGGGGCAGTAGCGCAGAAAAAGAGAGAGACAGGGGAGAGAAAGAGAGAGAGAGAGGAATGCTCCTCCTATTTATATCATCGCTGACGTGTACAGCTGCATAAAGTTGATTCCAATGGATTCTGGGAATATGGTGGCCTGTTGCTCGGCAACAGGTCTCTGAGACACGCCCATGAGTCACTATAGCCTTTGGGTGCTAACACTAATGGCACAAACTCTGAACTTGGTACGAAGATCTTGAGTTTAAGTTCGGCGTGGGTTACATAGTGAGATACTATCTCAACAAAACAAAACTAAGCCCCATATGCTGGCACTAGCCTTTGATCCCAGCCCTTGGAAAGCAAAGGCAAGCAAATTTCTGTGAGTTTGAAGGCAGCCTGGTCTACACAGGGAGGTCTTGAATAAATGAAACAAATAAACAAACATATTGATACTCAAATGAGCCCAAACACCCCAAAACTTTACCCACGTCCTTTATTTAATTGGTGGTTCATAATAGTCAGTGCAGGCCAAGTGTGGTGTCACACAACTTTACTCGCAGCACTTGGGAGGCAGAAGCAGAAGAATCTCTGACTTTGAGGGCAGGCTGGTCTAAGGAGCGAGATCTGGGATAGTTGGCTACAGAGAACCTCTTTCTCAAAAAATTAAAATCCAAAACCAAACCACCACCATTACAACAACAGCAAAACAAATAAGTCAGTCCACTACTTGACGATCTTTCTTTGCAGTTTTGCCTGGTGGAACGGAATCATGGCCCCAGTTCCGACAGCTGCTAAGGGCAGAACAGAAGCCATCCGACACTCACGGGGTAACCATCTTCAGGGCGGCAGGGATGGCTGGGAGGGTATAGACCTTTAAGCCACCAAGCCAGGAGACTTGAGTTCAATCTCAAAGACCTAGATGGTGGGAAGAAAGACCTCTTCCCCCAAACTGCTCTCTGACATCCCTTTGTGAACAATGGTATGTTCATGACTGTGTGAGCACACATACAAGACAAAGAAATTAAGTGCATAAAAGCCAATTAGAAATGAAATCAACTCTGTATGTTAAGTCATTTGACACCAGTGGGTACTTTAATGTCTGTATTCTTATAGGCAAATGGAATTTTAAGAATTTACTATGAACACATTGAAATGAATTTCTCAGGGAGTCCTTTTTTTCCCCTTACAACATATGTTCCAAATAACCCCCAAGTATGTGCGATTTGAACATGGAGGCAATGGAAGTACGAGCAAATCCACAAAAATCACAAAACTATTACATAATACATTTGGCTTTTCAGTATATTCTACCATTTTCTTAAATGAACCTATCATCCAGGCCAGGCTTTTAGAAAAGTACATTGCAGGTGGTAAAATAAGGTTAAAACAACCAGAAAAACAAAACAAAACAGAGTTCTAGCTACCTATCCATTAGCATGCACCTGGTAAATATAGAGCTCAGAATGTACATTATCTTTGATGGATGTCAGTTGCAACAGTGACAGTTTTACTGTTTGAAAGACAGCAGGAACAGTCTATGCAAAGGCTGGGAAAGTGCCTTTTCCTTTTCAGACTCAGTGGTTTGAGATTGTTACTGTTCGACAAGCAGGAGTAAATTGGGCCACAATTTCAACAGCTAGAAGCATTCTAAGAGAGTGTGTTGATGAATGGTACCCAAACACCATGTTTCTCCTGCCGCTTCATTGTCTGATGACTTATTTCCCTCTGACACACTCAGCTCTGAGGATTCATGTCATGCTACCAAATATGAAAGTTGCTGGCTTCCAATCAACCAGCTCAGATGGTATACGGAGCTTCCTCTAAGTCCTAGGAGACTGGCTCCTAGCAAGTATGAGCACCTGGGTCGTATCTGTAGTACACATCTTCTCCCAACCTACCGATCCACCAACCAATCAAAACACACACCAAACAAACAGCCAAAACACCAACCAGCCAACTCACCTGACCCTACTCCTACCAATCAACAAAACCGCTAACCCACCCACCAACCGACCCAAATCACTTGTTGCTTTTCCTGATGCTGTAGGGAAATATTCTGCTAAACAATTTCAGGATCAGGGGTTTATTTTGGTTCCCAATGTGTGGTAAAGTGCACCATAGTGCGGAAACCATGTGTACTGGCTAGTTTTGTGTGTCAGCTTGACACAGGCTGGAGTTATCACAGAGAAGGGAGCTTCAGTTGGGGAAATGCCTCCATGAGACCCAGCTGTGGGGCATTTTCTCAATTAGTGATCAAGGGGGTAGGGCCCCTTGTGGGTGGTGCCATCCCTGGGCTGGAAGTCTTGGGTTCTATAAGAGAGCAGGCTGAGAGCTCCTGCTTCCTGACCTGCTTGAATTCCAGTCCTGACTTCCTTTGTGATAAACAGCAATGTGGAAGTAAGATGAATAAACCCTTTCCCACCCAACTTGCTTCTTGGTCATGATGTTTGTGCAGGAATAGAAACCTTGACTAAGACACCATGGAAGCAGTCTCTTGCAAGAGTTGGTCACATTACCATCTGGTCAAGTAGCAGAGGGAAGTGAATGCTCCTGCTTGGCTAGCTTTCTTCTTTTTATGCAGTTCAGGAGCACACAGAGGGAATGATGCTGTCTCTTTTTAGAACAGATCTTCTTACTTTCAATTAACCTAATCGCGATAATCCTTTAAAGGTGTGCCCAGAGACTTGTTTCATGAATGTAGATGCTGTCCAGCTAACAATCAAGATTCAACATCACACCACCTAATAAACAACAGAGAGCCTTTGCCTTTTAACCAATATAGTAAATGCTATTTTCTTTCTATAGAAATCATTATTCTTCCATATATCTCAACATCACCCAGGACAGTACCCTGTTTTGTTGTATGTAGGATCCTATGAGTGACAGTTGGGAGACGGTAGACGTGAGTTTTCTGTTAGAACAGCAATACCTTTGGAGCTCTTTTGGCAGACAAAATAGAGTTTCGGGAAGAGCCTGGCGTAAGTATAGTTATTTTGTATTGCATTCTAAAGGCCACTGTGGTGTTTAGGAAAGAGGAAGGGAGAGGTGGCAAAGTCTAGGCACTGTGGGATATTTTATGCACTATTTTATTTAAGGATGACTTGCATGAAACTCTTTAAATTATATATCATGCCAAGTTTACAGATAGAAATCTGGTACCCAAGAATGTTAATGGGATGGCCAAAATCAGATGGCAGGGGTGGATTTTCAGGTTCCATTTCTTTCTCCCAAGGTCAATGTTATCAATGTATTTTGTAAATGCATACTCACAAACTGGAGCAGAAATACTGGAGTTGGGACCAATGTGAGTTTTAACAAAGCCTATTGTAAATGGAGCAGTACTAGACCAATCCTCAACAGCTTAGAATTGGCTTTGATTGTTCTAAGCTTTGATAATCACTAGCTTATGATCGTAACTAATATTTGACATGATATTTGGTCAGATAACTGAACACAAGATAAATGGCTTTCTTGTGTTTTGTGCATAGCTCTAGCACTTTGAATTGGCCAACATTATACAGTTAGTCTGCTGTAATGATTTGTCTTTTTAAGTTTGAATCTGTTCCTAAGTAATTGGTATACTAGGAATGAGATTTTTATAAGGGAAATTTGCATTTAAGTGCACACTATCTCATAGGCTAGACAAAGTAGGCGAACGCATGAAAACATCATACATTTGAACTGGACATTGTAGGGAATACCACAAAACTTAAATTCATACATCACAAGCTCAAGCAAGGGCTCTCACATAGCCACATGAAGTGATACAACTCTGTGTTGATTTCACTTTGTTCTACCAGTTCATCCCCACTCACAAAGCTATGATCCCCTCATAAATAAACTTTAGGTCTTGTACAATGCAAATTATATACTTTTACCCCTTAATGCTTGGTATATATTTTTACCTTGCTTGGTATATGTTTTTTAATGTTAGGTTGACTTTTTGTGGGTATTATATTCCAATATTGTGTTGTTTTGTACAGTCTAGGTAATTTTAGGAAAATTGGGCCACCCTGCAGCAAACAATGTACAACTTGAGCAAAACTTAACAATTGTTATAACCCTACTTCAGGACATTCTCTTTTACAATCACATTTTTTTTTTTCTCATTAGTAACACCAAAGTGAACTTGAAGTGTTTATCATAAGGGCATACAGGCTTTAAAATATTTATCAGGAGCATGGTACGGGACACTAGAGTATAATTCAGGGGTTTTGGAGGTAGAAGCTGGAGGATCAAGGGTTCACAGACATACTTGGTGTGATAACTGGTTAATTGTCAACTTGTCACAACCTGGAATCACCTAAGAAAATCTCACTGAGGAGTTGTACACATTGGTTTCCTGGGGGTATGACTGTAGCAGACTGCCTTAATTAAGCTAATTGATGTGGTAAGACCCAGTCCACTTTGGGTGGTACTACTCCCTAGGCTGGGTATCCCGATCTGTGTATGAGTGAAGAAATAGAGTTGAGCACATTCAAGCAACATGCATGCATTTGTTTCACTCCGTTCTTGACTGTCATTGTGATGTGGCCAAATGTTTATGATTGTGTATCCTTGACCGCTCTACTCTAATGGATTATACCCTGGAATTGTAAGTGAAAATAAACTATTTCTTCCATAAGCTGCTTTTTGTCAGTCTATTTTCATCATAGAATCAAATAACATTAGAACATTTAGCTACATTCTAGGCCAGCCTGGGCTATAGGAGATCATTTCTTGGACTATAGGAGATCATTTCTGTCTCTGTCTCTGTTTCTGTCTCTGTCTCTGCCTCTCTCTCTCTCTCTCTCTCTCTCTCTCACTCTGTTTGTATGTGTTGGTATCAATTTTCATATTGACTCATTTTATTCAAATGTACATTATGTACTTTAGATAAACCATATGAATTTCTATTGAAAAGCAGTGTAAGAAAATAATTTGCATTTCTTTTGCTTTTTTAGTATTTTTAGTATTATCTCTCTGTTAATCAAGTATCACAGTAATAGACAAATACATAAAAATTGACCAAATTGTTCTTCTCTACACACATACAAAAGGTCAAACCTAAGCCTCTTACTTATTGTCATCAATATTGCTGTTATTTGTTCCCTTCATAGTTTTGTGCCTTGTACTACATGGCCAGACTTGGGTGGTGAAGGGATGAAAAGAGGGCAGACACAAACACATACCCAGAGAAGCTGGGATTGGGTGGCCTAGGCTCTATCATGAAGAAGCAACTATACCCCAGAAGAGCAACAGGTTTGTTAGATGCAGGTGAAAAAGAAGGCAGGGGTGCTACATAGGGCTGAAAAGGTGGGGATTTTCAGGTGGGGCTACTATATATAGCTGACCAGGGAGGCAGGGCTATTACATACAGCTGAACAGGGAGGTGGGCTACAAGTATCTGAGCAAGGAGGTGGGGTTAATACATACAGCTGAGTTGGAAGGCAGTGCTATTACATACAGATGAACAGAGAAGCAGAGTTATGACATATAGATAATCAAGGAGACAGAGTTATTATATAGAGCTGAACAAGGATGCAGGTTTAATTAACCTTGGTAAGGGATCAGTCTGTCAGACCATAAACCACCAGGAGGAGAAAGTTATCGTGGGCATTTTTCTGCACACACTGTCAACATTTGCACTTGGACCCAAGGAAGGGTTTGCTAACACTCTGAGCCTACCAGAGTGAGGTTTTGCTTACCATGGCCCTGAGACACTGGTCCTTGACATGGCTGTGCCCCTGTTAACAACACACATTCATTCCATACTTATCTTGCTCCATTCAACACAGTACTTTTTACATTTTTTTTTGTTTTGTTTTTCATCATTTATAAAGAACAGCTGTCTGTCCAACTCAGTGAGAGCCATTCTCCTGATACAAGGCCAGGTCTGTCCTGACCACACCTAATGCAAAAAAAAGCCCCAGGCAAGGCTGAAGACCATACCCTGTGAGCACATGCTGATGGACAGAATGATACATGCTCTGAAGCCAGAGTTTTTTTATCTTAAGAGGACTTATTCATTGACCCTCAATAGACCCTCTTATTTACAAGGGGTTGGAGGAGCGTATAGCCTTCATCATTCTGGATCCATTCAGTGCCTCAGACATTCTAAAACTGAACAGATTTTGTTTTCTAGTCATTTGTCTGTGTCCTATTGAGTTTTTCCATGGCTAGATTGTCCTCAGGAATGAAACTAAGTTATCTGATGGTTTAGAGTGCCTTTTAAGAAGAAATCAATGGATACTGGATTTGTTCTTGTTAATGAAGTTTCAGAGGCTGTACAGATTTTTCTAATATGGGATGAGAACCACAGTGAAAGAAGCATCAACTGAAAAAATAAAAAGTGGATTAACGTTTGGACTAGAATTTCTTTTGGTTTTAAAGAGACACATCTATGACAGTACCTTTTCCTGATGACCTACATGGAACACTATGTTCAGTGGCATTTTCTTTTCCATTTTAAGAAAACACGCTCCATTGCTACAACTAGAAAGTTGAATAAAGTAATTAAGTTTTGTAACTACGTTCTTGTTTTTAAAGATAACATTCCTGAGCTTTAGAAATCAGTGTAATATCATGAAGCAAGATCCTATAAGCCCAGAATCCTGGTAGGCAGACCAACTTTCAAACTGAATGTATGCTAGGATGTTATTTCACATCTACAGGCAAGATTGCCTTCTGAACCATAGGTGTACAAGAAGGACATAGGTAAATAATTTTTATGGCTAAAGACAGAAATTGGAGCAGTGCATGGTGGTGTAATCTAGCACTTGAGAGGTAGAGATAGGAGACCGTAAATTCCAGGCTGGCCTGGTCCTCTCAATGAGTTTAAGGCCAGGAAAGTCTGTAAAGTGAGACTTGTCTCAAAAAATAAATAAGAAGCAAGGCGAAGGCGGTGAATGCCTTTAATCCCAACACCCAGGAGGCAGAGGCACATAGACTTCTATCCGTTCTAGGCCAGAATGGTCTACACAGCAATCCAAGACAGCCAAGGCCCTGAAGAGAAACCCAGTCTCAAAAAACCAAAACCAAACAACCAACCAAAACAAAACAAAAAAGCCAATCCTTTTTTGCTCAAATGATGTTTTGGATCAACTCATTTATTTCTTGATGTCCTTCCCAAACTCTATTATTTTATGATGCAGTGGTGAAGAATCCCAATCCCTGTGGTAATGAAAGTGTAGTAAGAAAGTAACAGCCCCTAATGGCCCTTTAAAGCACTTGGCAATTAAAAGTGACTTGTCTAGAGCACATTAATCCCAAACAAAACCCTAGCAGAACTCTGAAGTTTTATCTCTGTGATTATTCATTGCTTATTATTTTGTTGGTGGTGCAGCCTCTTTCTCAGCAGCGATATCTGCCTTAGATTATGATCTGTCATGCCCTGAACTGTTTTCTAAATTGCTCTGTGCAATTAAATGCTTTGTGATCGTGATAAAAAGCATCATTATAAGTGCGAGGCTGGAGATCTACATGCAAAGGCGCACCCCAGGAAAAGCAGCTACTGTCTCTGAGTGACAGCTGAACATGTCCTGGGAAAGAAAGGAGTCACAGCTGTTCATTTGAAACAATCACCTATGCATATCTCTCTGTAGTTGAACTCCAGGCTAGCTGTGCACACGTGGGTTAGAGAATAACAAGTAAATTGGATTATATTGCAGTGTCAGTTAATAGATTTGTTAATTGAGGAACTTTTGGGGTAGACTTCCCATGGCTTGATATTTTAAATCTGAGGCCTCTATCATATCCATTAGTGGGACTTTGGAAGTGGTAGGCCAACAGAGTTTATACTTTGAAGCAATGATAATGCCATAACACCCTTAACCGACTTTCACAGTCATTTGCTTAGTGTCTAGGACACAGCAGGTGAGGGTCTTCCCCAACTAACACAATACTGTTTTTCCAAAATAAAACAGCTTTGCTGATGTGCTCAGAATTACAAGCACATGCATGCATGCATATGTGTGCATGTTCCTGTCCCCCAAATGAAGCTAATGATCTTGATTCATTTTTTAAAGAAATAATGCATTTTGGATCTTTCCTTTTAAAACTGTTTATAAAAACACCTGAAGAAATATGAATATCATTAAAAATTATTTTCTCCTATTGTGTTCTCAGTCTTGTATTTGCTAGTTAATACCAAATAATTTTTAATGAAACTTAAAAAAATATAAATGAGTATATTAATATATACACACTTCTGATAGTATGAATATCTTTCCTCAATCTCTCATGCATGAGCATCTAGAATGACAAATAAGCTTTCAAATCACCTATAAACTGACAAAGTTTATAAATTTCTCAAGTAAACCTCCCAATTTTAAGTTATTCTTTCATAATGTACAAAACCTTTAAGTCTACAATGAAAAGTTAAAAAAAAATCTCAAAGTATGAAAATAAAAAGTAATATTTCATGGAGTGCATGAGAATATATTTCATCAAAGGCTATTTCTATAAACATAAACAGCTTAGAAAAGCAAGACTGTTAAAGACAAGGAGAGTATCCTGACCCCTCACTGGGACACAGCACCCGTGAGCACATCTCAATCCAAACGCCTTTCTAGTCTGGTGCTTTGGAAACTCAAGGTTTGACCCTGGGCAGGTCACTTCTCTCATGTCAAAGAAAGAGGTTTGTCTTCAAAACAGTCTTTAAAGCCCTTGTTTGTAAACACTATAAAATCACTATCCAGATACATGGTATGATTCTTTAAACATTATACCAGTGCTTATATTAAAAAATGTCTTGACTGTGCACTGGACTCTGGGATGCTATGTTGAAGAATCTCAGAGGCATTTCTGTCCTACTTCTGTGATAACCAATGAAGGGGGTCCAATTTCTCTCAAAGACTGTAAATTCTACTCAAATACTGATGGAGGAAAAATACATGAATATTTTTAGTAGACACACACACACATACACACACACACATACACAAGACATCTGATTTATAAGAATAGATCTCTAGATAATATGCATCATTACATAAAATGTGTTAAATTTAATGAACTCTGGAGCTCATCTTATTATATTAACCTCATTAGAGTATATGTGCTTATCTGGAGTAAAATATACTTCAAGGATTGGTGGCCCTGAGATAGACTGAAAAGGTCAAAGCTCTTAATTAGTCCAGTGCACATCACCTAACAATCTAGTGGTGATTCTTGTTGGAGTTGTTCAATGCAGGGTAGGGAGAGCCATGTTGAAAGGTAGAGAGTTTCCCACAAGAGTTAGTTCATTTGGCAATTGTTAGACTAGTGAGCCATTAACCAAACACCAAAATGTCACACATACAGATTCTTCTTGATTGTTCTCACGCTGTCTGCTGCCCTGACAATGGAGGGGAAACCACTGTACACGTCAGAGTTGGGAGTTTTCTCACCTCCTAGGTGTGAAATAATTGGCAGCATGGATCTGAAAAGCAGGCACAGGAAGTCATCCTGGGTTTGATGCCCCTTTGTTTTTTGTTTTCCTGTTTTCATTTTGGTGCATTTCCATTATCAGACGTTACCTCAGTGCTAAAAATAATTTAAATAAATAGATAAATAAATAAATGAATAAAGTACAGGTTAGGGATGCAAAAAGGAAATGAGGAAAAAACTAGCTCATGACTTCTGTCCTATTTGTGACTGGGCTTCTGTGCCGGGCCCACTTGGCTTTGTAGTGATTCGTGGCTGTCTCTGTAAGCATCAACACAAGCACATGAAAAGCGCAGCCTTCCAGCATCAGGCTGAGCACCAATTACTTGTGTGTATTCAGTTTGCCTGGGTTCTATCTATTGATCTCCAGGTAAAGGCTGAGACCGAAGGAGAGTTAATGTATAGACAACTCTTCTATATCTTTATATCTAATGCAATTAATAGCTAGGAACAGGAAGGAAAAGATAAATTGCCACTCTTCATACTTTTTTTCCCACTTGCTTCTGAGAGAGTGGGAGAGAGAAGGAGTGCTTTCTATCTAACTGAAATGGACAGACTGTAGTGCTTTCAAAATCCTTAGCCATGTCCCCAAAGTTTCTTTCGGTGAAAACTGATAAGAATAAAAATTACATGAAAAAAAAAAAAAACAAAAAACGGAAGGGCCATTTCTCTTGGCAGAGTTATCTGAATGCTTCCCTAGGTCCAGCAACCTGTCAACTATTTCCCTCCAGATTGTAGGATTAGTATATAAGGCCAGATGCTTATCCTGTATATCACTGGGTAGTTATTTTTAGGATCAGACTGAGCATATGATTTGACACTCCTAAGGGAGACTTTCAAAGATTTTACTTCCAAAAATCTGGTGGGATATTATGTAGTAAAGTAGAATTCCTTTACAAAATACAGCTAGAAAAAATGAAAATATAGTTTCAATACATTTTAAAATGAGTCTCCAAGGCTTTCTCCACTAAATAAAAAGACTGCAAATTAAAAGCACTCAAAAATTGTAGTTGACATTCAGAAACTCATTAGCTACATTCTTCTCCACAAATCACCATAGCAATTAGTCTAAACTGTAATTGGTTAAAATTGTTCATCATTAAGATGCTGGTTTTTTAAAAAGACATTTCCCCCTGTATCTCTGCCTTGGACTCAAATTTTTCTTTTAGAAACTAAAATTCTTATCATTGACTAGTTTGACATGATTGAGCACATTTGTTGTGTTTTATCTGTCCAGAGATGGTATCCTTCCCTCTGCCCTTCCTCTTTCTGGCTTCTTCTGCACCGTAAGATGTCTGAGAATCCCACACCAATATATTGCTCACTAATCCATATTTTCTAAGATAGTAAAGAATGTTTACAGAGTATATAATTTATATTCAGAAATTTCAAGTAGAAACTTTTGTCCACGTGATAGTTGGAATATGCTTGGCCCAGGGAGTGGCACAATTTGGAGGTGTGGCATTGTTGGAGTAGGTGTGCCACAGTGGGTGTGGACTTTAAGATCCTCCTCCTAGATTCCTGGAAGCCAGTCTTCAGTGGCCTTCAGATGAACATGTAGAACTCTCAGCTTCTCCTACACTATGTCTGTCTGGACACTGTCATGTTGCTGCCTTGGTGATAATGGACTGAATCTCTGAACCTGTAAGCCAGCTCCCAATTAAATGTTGTCTTTGTAAGAGTTGTCTTGATCATGATGTCTGTTCACAGCAGAAAAACCCTAATTAAATAAGACAGTCAATTTTACTCTATCTCTGTGATACAGTTTTAACATTTGCATGTCAAGTTAATGTTCACATTTTAAGAAATTACTTCCTATTAAAATAGTATAGATTTACAAAATTATACACTGTTGCTTAATATATCTTCTTATGTTCCTTTCTTTCATTGGTCATGTACTCGATAGCCATGTTTAAAGTAATCTTGTATCTTCCAGGGCAGATACTAGGGTAGAAATCTGGAGTAAGAAGGGGAAAGAGATGTACTCTAAAAATGCTTATGAAAAGCAGATTAACAAACAAATGAATCTGACTGTAAGGAAGAGAATATGATGGACAGGGCAAGGTAAAACCTACCTAACCAGAGCTATTTTACCATCTGGAAGGTAGTGGTGAGACAGAAGGCAAGTAAAAGTGTCCAGAGGTTGAGCTGAGTGTCCAATGGTGTGTTTTACTTGGTGCTCAGTGGGCAAAGGTGCTATCCACAGAGGACTTGAGGCATAGGATGGGCAAATCCACAATTCGGAGAGAGCAAGCAGTCAACCTGCCTAAGAGGAGAAGGCTCAAGACTGAGGCAGGAGCCAACTGATATTACATCCAGGCGACAATAACCAGGAACTCTGAAAAGAATTAGCAATGCTGAACAGGAAAATGAGTGCAAGATATCATTTCTTCTTTTGGAAGAAACATACTGGACTGTTGAAGAAGTAGAAATAAAAAATTTCCAAACCAAGATCTGGCTTCTCAGTAATAAAATTTGCACCAAAACAGAATAAAAAGTGAAACATGGACAGAGAAGTGCAGTTGCTTCTGATTTGACAAGATCTGTACAATTCTGAATTCTATGTAGAATTCTACATGAATTGTATGTAGAATTTTAAAACATGAGCATATACGCACAGGTCACAAACTTTATCCTTTTCACCTATGTGTAGGGTGAAAAGGTAGTATGGAAGAATTTTAAATTATATTCATCAAATATCCTTAAAAGATCTATAATGAAAGCCAATGCATATATATGTATATTCACACACCCTTAAAAGTTCTATAATGAAAGCCAATGCATATATATTTATACACACACACACATACACACACACACACACATATATATATATACACACATATATACATATATAATCATATATATATATGATTGAACAGATACAGAAGGAACAAACTTTGGACTGGAGAGAACACTCAGTGGTGGAGAGCAACTGCCACTTTTGTTCAGGATCTCACCTTTGTTGCCAGCATTTGTATGGTGGCTTACAATCAATTCCAAGGCAGCCAATGCTAGTCTTGAGCATCCTGAGGCATTGCACACACACATATATACATTCAGGCAAAGCATTCATACACACAAAATAGATAAAATAAATCTTAAAAAATAACATATGACAAAAATATTAAAAGAACTGGAGTGGATTAAAAGAGGATTTGTTTTTGAAGAGATTTTATTTAATGTACTATAAAAATAGTTCTGAAGAAATTATGACCATCCATGATACACATACTGCGATTTCTTCAACAGGCCCTGAAAAAACAGTGTAATGATGTGTGTTTTAAAGGACAGCCGAGGAACTGAAGCCTAAATGTAGTAAAGTGGAAATGAAAGCAATGAAAGAAGAAGACCAGGAATGTGGATGACCCTAGTAGAAAACAAATAGCAAGCTATACAGTTTTTAAGGGCACATAGAGTGTCAGAGATGTATGAGCTAAACATGTCTAAACAAATTGTAGAGCTGTGAAGAGTATACGCTGACCAAAATATACATAAGTGAGAAATAAACAAAATGTGTACAATATCTGAAAAATTTAGAAATTAAGTGATTCACCCTAAATCGTATTTCAAGGATTATACAAATAATATTTAATTCTAGTAATAAAATATTCAAATTTATGGTTTATATTGAATGACACCTGATTAGTAGGGGTTTTTTTGTAAATTTTTTTATTAGATACTTTCTTTATTTACATTTCAAATGATAACTCGTCTCCAGGTTACCACTCTGAAAAAATATCAAAAGCAAAAACAAAAACAAAAACAAAAAACAAACACTGTTTCCTCCCTCCGCCACCTGCTCATCAACCCAACCTCTCCCACTTCCTGGCTCTAGCATTCCCCTACACTGGGGCATAGAACCTTCACAGGGCCAAGGGCCTCTCCTCCCATTGATGACCGACTTGGCCATCCTCTGCTATACATATGCTGCTGGAGCCATGAGTCCCACCATGTGTGCTTTTTGGTTGAGTTTTAGTCCCTGGGAGCTCTAGGGGTACTAGTTAGTTTATATTGTTGTTCGTCCTAAGGGGCTGCAAACCCTTCAGCTCTTTGGGTCCTTTCTCTAGCTCCTTCTTTGGGGACTCTATGTTCAGTCCAATTGATGGCTGTGAGCCTCTACTTCTGTATTAGTCTGTATCAGAGCTTCTCAGGAGACAGCTATATCAGGCTCCTGTCAGCCAGCATATGCTGGCATCCACAATAGTGTCTGGGTTTGATGATTGAATATCGAAAGGATTCCCAGGTGGAGCAGTCTCTGGATTGTCCTTCTTTCAGTCTCTGCTCCATAGTTTGTCTCTACAAGTCCTTAAATGGGTATTTTGTTCCCCCTTCTAAGAAGGAATGAAGCATCCACACTTTGGTCTTCCTTCTTGAGTTTCTTGTGGTTTGTGGATTGTATTTTGGGTATTTTGAGATTCTGGGCTAATATCCATTTATCAGAGAGTGCATGCCATGTGTGTTCTTTTGTGATTGGGTTACCTCACTCAGGATGATATTCTCTAGATCCATCCATTTCCCTAAGAATTTCATAAATTCATTGTTTTTAATAGCTGAGTAGTACTCCATTGTGTAGATGTACCACAGTTTCTGAATCCATTTCTCTGTTGAGGGACATCTGGGTTGTTTCTAGTTTCTGGCAATTATAAATAAGGCTGCTATCGACGTAGTGGACATATAAGTGTCCTTATTATATTTTGGAGCATCTTCTGGGTATATGCCCAGGAGTGGTATAGCTGGGTCCTCTGGTAGTACCATGTCCAATTTTCTGAGGAACAAACAAACTGATTTCCAGAGTGATTGTACCAGATTGCAATTCCACCAACAATAGAGGAGTATTCCTCTTTCTCCCTATCCTTGCCAGTATCTGCTGTCACCTGAGTTTTTGATCTTAGCCATTCTGACTAGTTTGAGGTGGAATCTCATGGTTGGTTTAACTTGCATTTCCCTGGTGACTAAGGATGTTGAACATTTCTTTAGGTGCTTCTCAGCCATTCAGTATTCCTCAGTTGAGAATTCTCTGCTTAGCTCTGTACCCCATTTTTTAACAGGGTTATTTAATTCCCTGGAGTCTAACTTCTTGAGTTCTTTGTATATATTGGATATTAGCCCTCTATCAGATATAGGATTGGTAAAGATCTTTTCCCAATCTGTTGGTTGCCATTTTGTCCTATTAAAAGTGCCTTTGCTTTACAGAAGCTCTGCAATTTCATGAGGTCCCATTTGTCAATTATTGATCTTAGAGCATGAGCTATTGGTGTTCTGTTTAGGAAAATTTCCCCTGTGCCTATGTGCTCCAGGCTCTTCCCCACTTTCTTTTCTATTAGTTTCAGTGTATCTGGTTTTATGTGGAGGTCCTTGATCCACTTGGACTTGAGCTTTGTACAAGGAGATAGGAATAGATTGATTTTCATTCTTCTACATGCTAACCACTAGTTGAGCCAGCACCATTAGTTGAAAATGCTGTCTTTTTCCACTGTATGATTTTAGCTCCTTTGTCAAAGATCAAATGACCATAGGTGTGTGGGTTCAATTCTGAGTCTTCAGTTCTGTTCCATTGATCTACCTGCCTGTCACTGTACCAATACTATGCAGTTTTTATCATAATTGCTCTGTACTATAGCTTCAGGTTACGGATGGTGATTCCACCTGAGGTTCTTTTATTGTTGAGAATAGTTTTCACTATCCTAGGTTTTTTTGTTATTCCAGATAAATTTGCAAATTGCTCTTTCCAAGTCTGTGAAGAATTGAGTTGGAATCTTGATAGGGATTGCATTGAATCTGTAGATTGCTTTTGGTAAGATGGCCATTTTTACTACATTAATCCTGCCAATCCATGAGCATGGGAGGTCTTTCCATCTTCTGAGATCTTCTTCTCTTTCCTTCTCAGAGACTTGAAGTTCTTGTCATACATATCTTTCACTTGCTTAGTTAGAGTCACACCAAGGGATCTTATATTATTTGTGACTATTTTGAAGGGTGTTGTTTCTCTAATTTCTTTCACAGCCTGTTTTTCCTTTGTGTAGAGGATTTGCTTGAGTTAATTTTATATCCAGCTACTTTGCTGAAGTTGTTTATCAGGTTTCGAAGTTCTTTGGTGGAATTTTTGGTGTCACTTAAGCATACTATCATATCTTCTGCAAATAGTGATAATTTGTCTTCTTCCTTTCCAATTTGTATCCCTTTGATCTCCTTTTGTTGTCTAATTGCTCTGGCTAGGACTTCAAGTACAATATTGAATAGGTAGGGAAAGAGTGGGCAGCCTTGTTTAGTCCCTGATTTTAGTGAGATTGCTTCAAGTTTCTCTCCATTTAGTTTGATGCTGGCTACTGGTTTTCTGTATATTGCTTTTAGTATGTTGATGCTGGCTACTGGTTTTCTGTATATTGCTTTTAGTATGTTTAAGTATGGGCCTTGAATTCCTGATCTTTCTAAGTCTTTTATAATAAAGGGATGCTGGATTTTGTCAAATGCTTTCTCAGCATCTAATGAGATGATCATACAATTTTTCCCTTTGAGTTTGTTTATACAGTGAATTACATTGATGGATTTGCAAATATTGAACCATTCCTGCATCCCTGTGATGAAGCCTACTTGATCATGATGGATGATCGTTTTGATGTATTCCTGAATTTGGTTTGCAAGAATTTTATTGAGTATTTTTGCATAGATATTCATAATGGAAATTGTTCTTAAGTTTTCTTTCTTAGGTCTTTGTGTGGTTTAGGTATAAGAGTAATTGTGGTTTCATAGAACAAATTGGGTAGAATATCTTCCATTTCTATTTTGTGGAATAGTTTGAGGAGTATTGGTATTAGGTCTTTTTGAAGAGTTGATAAAACTCTGCACTAAACCCATCTTGTCCTGGGCTTTTTTTTGGTTGGGAGACTATTAATGACTGTTTTCATTTCATTAGCAGATATGGGACTGTTTAGATCATTGATCTATTCTTGATTTAACTTTGGTACCTGGTATCTGTCTAGAAAATTGTCCATTTTCTCCAGGTTTTCCAGTTTTGTTGAGTATAGTCTTTTATAGTAGGCTCTCCTGATTTCTTGGATTTCCTTAGTGTCTGTTGTTATGTCTCCCTTTTCATTTCTGATCTTATTTATTAGGAGAATGTAGCTGTGCCCTCTACTTAGTTGGACTAAGGGTTGATCTACTTTGTTGATTTTCTTAAAGAACCAGTTCCTGGTTTGGTTGATTCTTTGTATAGTTCTTTTTGTTTCTATTTGGTTGATTTCAGCCCTGAATTTGATCATTTCCTGCCTCTGACTCCTCTTGGGTGAATTTGCTTCTTTTTGTTCTAGAGCTTTCAGATATGCTGTCAAATTGCTGGTATATGCTCTCTCCAGTGTCTTTTTGGAGGCACTTAAAGCTATGATTTTTCCTCTTAGGACTGCTTTCATTGTGTCCCATAAGTTTGGGTATGTTGTGGCTTCATTTTCATTAAACTCTAGAAAGTCTTTAATTTCTTTCTTTATTTCTTCCTTGACCAAGTTATCATTGATTAATGTTGTTGAACTTCCACATGTGTGTGGGCATTCTACTGTTTATGTTGTTATTGAGGAGCAGCCTTAGTCCATGGTGATCTGATAGGATGAAAGGAATTATTTCAATCTTCTTGTAACTGTTGAGGCCTGATTTGTGACCAATTATGTGGTTAATTTTGGAGAAGGTACCATGAGGTGCTGAGAAGAAGGTATATCCTTTTGTTTTAGGATAAAAAGTTCTATAGATATCTGCTAAATCCATCTGTTTCATAACTTCTGTTTGCCTCACTGTGTCTTTTTTAGTTTTTGTTTCCATGATCTGTCCATTGCAGAGTGGGGTGTTGAAATCTCCCACTATTATTGTGTGGTGCTATGTCTCCTTTGAGCTTTAGTAAAGTTTCTTTTATGAATGTAGATGCCCTTGCATTTGGAGCATAGAGGATCAGAATTGAAAGTTCCTCTGGGTAGATCATACCTTTGATGAATATGAAGTGTCCCTCCTTATCTTTTTTGATCACTTTAGGGTGAAAGTTGATTTTATTTGATATTAGGAATGGCTACTCCAGCTTGTTTCTTGGGACCATTTGCTTGGAAAATTGTTTTCCAGCCTTTTATTCTGAGATAGTGTCTCTCTTTGTCATTGAATTGGGTTTCCTGCATGCAACAAAATGTTAGATCCTGTTTACGTACCCAATCTGTTAGTCTATGTCCTTTTATTGGGGAGTTGAATCCATTGATGTTAATAGATATTAAGGAAAGGTAATTGTTGCTTCCTGTTATTTTTGTTGTTAGAAGTTTTCCATTTATTACCCTTTGAAGGGCTGGATTTGTATAAATATATTGTGTAAATTTGGTTTTGTCATGGATACTTTGGTTTCTCCATCTATGATAATTGAGAATTTTGCTGGATATAGTAACCTGGGCTGACATTTGTGTTCTCTTAAGGTCTGTATGACATCAACCCAGGATCTTCTGGCTTTCATAGTCTCTGGCCAGAAATCTGGTGTAATTCTAATAGGACTTTCTTTATATGTTACTTGACCCTTTTCCCTCACTGCTTTTAATATTCTTTCTTTGTTTTGTGCATTTGGTGTTTTGACTATTATATGGCAGGAGGAATTTCTTTTCTAGTCCAAACTATTTGGAGTTCTGTAGGCTTCTTGTATGTTCATGGGCATCTCTTTTTTTTAGATTCCGGAAGTTTTCTTCTATAATTTTGTTGAAGATATTTATTGGCCCTTTATGTTGGAGGTCTTTGCTCTTTTCTATACCTATTATCCTTAGGTTTGGTCTTCTCATTGTGTCCTGGATTTCCTGGATGTTTTGGGTTAGGAACTTTTTGCATTTTGTGTTTTCTTTGACTGTTGTGTCAATGTTTTCTATGGTACCTTCTGCACCTGAGATTGTTTCTTCTATCTCTTGTATTCTTTTGGTGATGCTTGCATCTATGGTTCCTGATTTCTTTCCTAGGATTCTATCTCTACAGTTGTCTCTCTTTGTGATTTCTTAATTGTTTCTACTTCCATTTTTAGATCCTGGATGGTTTTGTCCAGTTCCTTCCCCTGTTTGGTTGTGCTTTCCTGTAATTCTTTAAGGGATTTTTGTGTTTCCTCTTTAAGAGCTTGAACCTGTTTATCTGTGTTCTCCTGTATTTCTTTAAGTGAGTTATTCATGTCCTTCTTAAGTTCCTCTATCAGCATTGTGAGATATGATTTTAGATCCAAATCTTGCTTTTCCAGTGTTTTGGGATATCCAGGACTTGCTGTGGTGGGAGTACTAGATTCTGATGAAGCCAAGTCGTCTTGGTTTCTGTTGGTAAGATTCTTGCATTTGCCTTTTGCCATCTGTTGATCTCTGGTGTTAGATGTTCTTGCTGTCTCTGGCTGGAGCTTGTTCCTTCTGTGTGTCTGTAAGTCTGTGTCAGCACTCTGGGAGATCAGCTTTTCTCTGGTAAGACCTCTGTGCAGTGGGCTGTGGATTAGTTGTCCCTCCTGATTCCTGGGGTCAGAACAAACCCTGGAGACAGACTCTCCACTTGCTGGGAAGGGGCAGAGAGTAGTGGATCTGCAGTCCCTCCTAGGTGAGGAGGGAGGTAGAAAGGATCCTGCACTGGCTGCCCTGCCACTTCTGAGGCCTGCATCTCCTTGCTGGTCCTGCCTCTTAGCCTTCTGGCTTTCATAGTCTCTGGCAAGAAGTCTGGTGTAATTCTGATAGGTCTGCCTTTATATGTTACTTGACCTTTATCCCTCACTGCTTTTAATATTTTTTTCTTTGTTTTGTGCATTTGATGTTTTGACTATTATGTGGCAGGAGGAATTTCTTTTCTGGTCCAGTCTATTTGGAGTTCAATAGGCTTCTTGTATGTTCATGGACATCTCTTTCTTTAGGTTAGGGAAGTTTTCTTCTATAATTTTGTTGAAGATATTTACTGGCCCTTTAACTGGGGAGTCTTTACTCTCTTCTATACCTATGATCCTTAGGTTTGGTCTTCCCATTGCCTCCTGGATTTCCTAGATGTTTTGGGTTAGGAGCTTTTTGCATTTTGCATTTTCTTTGATTGTTGTGTCAATGTTTTCTATGGTATCTTCTGCCCCTGAGATTCTCTCTTCTATCTCTTGTATTCTTTTGGAGATGCTTGCATCTATGGCTTCTGACTTCTTTCCAAGGTTTTTCTCTCTCCAGAGCTGTCTCTCTTTGTGATTTCTTAATTGTTTCTACTTCCTTTTTTAGGTCCTGGATAGTTTTGTTCAATTCCTTCACCTGTTTGTTTGTGCTTTCTTGTAATTCTTTAGGAAATTTTTGTGTTTCTTCTTTAAGGAGTTCTACTTGTTTACTCGTGTTCTCCTGAATTTCTTTAAGAGAGTTATTTATGTCCTTCCTAAATTCATCTATCACCATCATGAGATATGATTTTAGATCCAAATCTTGCTCTTCCAGTGTGTTGGGGTATCCAGGACTTGCTGTGATAGGAGTACTAAGTTCTGAGGATGCCAAGTAGTCTTGGTTTCTGTTGGTAAGATTCTTGTGTTTGCCTTTAGTCATCTGTTAATCTCTGGTGTTAGATGTTCTTGTTGTTTCTTCCTGGGTCTTTAAGCTTGTGTTAGCACTTCTGGGAGATCAGCTCTACCCTAGTAGGATCTGTGTGCAGTGGGCTGTGGATCAGCCATCCCTCCTGGGTGCAGATGGATGAATGAAGGCTGCAGCTTCTGTGGCCTGTGCCTCCCAGCTGGTTCCTGCTGAGACCTGGTATCAGAGCACTCCCTGGAGAGAAGCTCTGTGCTTAGGTTAAAGATGTTGTAAAGAACAAAGGTAAGTAATATAAAAGACATGACAAATGTAACCCAGCCCAGAGTGTGTGTGTGTGTGTGTGTGTGTGTGTGTGTGTGTGTGAAATGTGATAAGGTAAAAGTCCTGAGTAAGTGAACACCTCAATTTTGATTGGCTAAAATGTTGCCATGGAAACCAAGCCATAAGTGTGTGAATGGAGGTGATAAGGCCCAAATGCCAGATAAAGTAATGCTGAAAGAGACTTAAAAACCCAGGTCTGGCAACTGCAACTTGCCCAGATCCCAGGTCCAATGGAGACACTTGGGGTGGAGACCAGCTTGTGGCCCGCGCTATTTCCCCCCCCCCCCCCCCCCCCCCGGCAGGAACACACGGACACACACACAGGATCCTTCTGCAGCAAACCTTTATTACCATGTGGCGAGGAGAGAGCGAGCCCTGGAAAATGCACTGCTTATATACACCCTGGAGTGGTGTGTTCATCTCTGATTGGCTGTTTGCTCATTACCTCATGAGATGCCTCGGGATAGGCTGTGACTTGGCGCTTTCTCGCCCTAGCACATGCGCAGATGGGCTGAGACTTGGCGCGCTCTGGCCCTAGGCACATGCGCAGACTACTTGTTACAGGGAGAAGAAACCGGATGCCGGCGCCATCTTGTAATGGAGGCTGCTGGCTCGGGTGCGGCTCTCTACACCAGCTGATCCCCAGAGCCAGCCCATCAATTCCAGACACCCCAACTCTGGACCAAGCCTCCAGGGGAGATCCAAAACACATCATGAGCCTTGCCTGCACAGCCGTTGGAGCTGTGCCTGACTGGAGGTGAGTGAAATGAGTATGTGGATGAATGTGATCCCATTTCACTTTCTATTTGTTTTATGAATAAATACTAGTACAACCTAATCCTCCGAGTCCCTAGCACACTCTTTCTCTCGCTCTTGGCTCCATCCCTACAGGTGTGCAGAGAGGGTTATGGATCTGCTGTCCCTCCTGGGTGCAGATGGATGAATGAAGGCTGAAGCTCCTGTGGCCTGTGCCTCCCAGCTGGTCCCACCTGAGACCTGGGGTCAGAGCACTCCCTGGAGAGAAACTTTCTGCTTGTTGGAAAAGTGCACAGAGGGCTGTTGAACCTCTGTCCCTCCTAGTTGTAGACAGAGGTAGAAAGAATCCTGTCCCAGCTACCTGGCCACTTCTGGGGTCTGAGCCTCTTAGTTGGTCCGGCCTTAGAAAGTCAGTGGAGAGAAAATCCTGACTAGTATTCTTAATCAACTAGAAGGAATAAAAAGTGCAAAATAATTATCGCAGCTTCTAAAACAAACAAACAAACAAAACTAAAGGAACAAACAAAAAAAAACTCAATGTAAGTCCGAAAGTTATGGAAAAAAGCTAAAAAAAAAAAAAAAAAAAAAAAAAAGACTGTCATTTTCAAATTAGATTTTTCAGAGTAGATTTTCTAGTTTCATTCCATCGCTTTCCTAAAACAATCTGACATAAAAGCAACTCAGATGAAGAACGGGCTTCTTTCAGCTGACAGGTGAGAGTCTGTCATCAAGGGAAGCCAGGGAAACTTGAAGCTTAAACCATAGAGGACTTTCTAGGGTTCTCAGACTTGTAGTTGGCTAGATTTCCTTATACAGCCAAGGGAATGGTGCTGCCCACAGTGGGCTGGACCCTCCTATGTCAATTCACAATCAAAAGAGTGTCCCAGGGACATTTCTGCTGGCCAATGTGTCCTAGGCAATTCTTCAGTTAAGACTTTCCTTGCAGGTGACTCTAGGCTGTGTCAAATTGACAATTAAATCTAACTAAGACAGTAAAGACTTTTTAGATAAAGTGAAAAAAATGGTTGCCAGCAATTTTTTTAAAGTGTTTTATTTTTATTCATGTGTATGTACGTATGTGAAGGTACCTGTAGAAGCCAGAAGCTGTCAAATTTCTCGGAGCTAAAGGGAGTTGTGGTCTGCCTGACAGGAGCACTAGGAGCCAAGGAAACTCTGATCTTTGCAAAAGTAGTATGTGCTCCTAACCCGGACCATACTTCCAGCCCTGCCAGGAGATCTAGCCGTAAGAAGTGCCAGAGTCTTCTTAATAAGGATATTAGTTAGATATCTGGAAGTAAATAGAAAAAATAAACTATATATTACATTAAAACTTACCAGTTCAACATTTTAAGTGTGCACTTGAAGGGGTTAGATGCACTTCCATTGTCTAACTCCACAACTATCATCCATTTCTAAAAGTTCTTCATCTTCCCTCAAATGCCCTTTTTTTAAATTTCATCTTTGTTTATTTTTTGATTAAAAATATTATATTACCTAAAGAATAATTAGTGACAGTGTGGAATTGCATTTGTAATACATATAAGAGCTATATACACAGCAACAGGAGCACAAGGGAGAGAGAGAGAGAGAGAGAGAGAGAGAGAGAGAGAGAGAGAGAGAG
>JADRCD010238642.1:0-11308 GCA_019843815.1 Montemys delectorum
GATACAGAAATTGTGGTACATCTACACAATGGAGTACTACTCAGCTATTAAAAATATGAATTTATGAAATTCTTAGGGAAATGGATGGATCTTGAGAATATCATCCTGAGTGAGGTAACCCAATCACAAAAGAACACACATGGTATGCACTCTCTGATAAGTGGATATTAACCCAGATGTTCGAAATGCAGGAAGAACAACCCACAAACCAGAAGAAACTCAAGAAAAAGGAAGAACAAAATGTGCACATTTCTTTCCTTCTTAGAAGGGGGAACAAAATACCCATGGAAGGAGTTGTAGAGACTAACAATGAAGCAGAGACTGAATGAAGAACAAGCCAGCCTAATATTGCTATCTCCTGAGAGGCTCTGACAGTACCTGACTAACACAGATGTAGAGGCTCACAGCCATCCATTGAACTGAATACAGGGTCCCCAATGAAGGTGTTAGAGAAAGGACCAAAGGAGCTGAAGGGTTTACAGCTCCTTAGGACAAATAATAATATGAACTAACTAGTATCTTCAGAGCTCCCAGGGACTCAAACACCAACCAAGGACTATAGATGGTGGGATTGATTGTTCTAGCAGCATGTGTATAGTAGAGGATTGCAAAGTCAATCATCAATGGGAGGAGAGGCCCTTGACCCTGTGAAGATTTTGTGCCCCAGTGTAGGAGAATTCCAGGGCCAATAAATCGGAGAGGGTAGGGTGGCAAGCGGTGGGGGGGGGGGGAAGAGGCAACATTAATTTGTTCTTGTTATTTTTGTTTGTTTGTATGTTTGTTTATTTTTTGGAGGGGATACTTGCAAAGCAGAAATCATATGACATGTAAATAAAGAAAACATCTAATAAAAAAACTTTAAAAAAAGAAAAGAAAAAGAAAAAATGAGCCAAAACAAAACTTAAAAAAACAAAACAAAACAAAAAAAAAAACCTGTTAGTCAAACTAACAGGAGGTCTCAAGACAGTATCCAAGTCAACAAACTCAGAAATGAAAGTGCAGGAATAACAACAGAATCTGAGAAAATCCAAAAAATTATCAGATCTTACTACAAAAGCCTATACACAACAAAATGAGAAAATCTGGATGCAATAGACAATTTCCTAGTCAGATTAAGAAACTTTCTAGACGAAGTTAAACCAGCATCAGATAAATGATGTAAGCAGTCTCATAACCTCTAAAGAAATAGAAGCAGCATCAATAGTTTCCCAAACAACAAAATATCAGGACCAGATGGGTTAATGGAGAATTCTATCAGACCTTCAAAGAAAACCTAATACCAATACTCTTCAAACTATTCCACAAAATAGCAACAGAAGGAGCATTACACAATTCATTCTATGAATCCACAATTACTCTTATACCTAAACCACACAAAGACCCAACAAAGAGAACGTCAAACCAATTTCCCCTATGAATATTGATGCAAAAATACACAATAAAATTCTCCAAACTGAATCCAAGAACACGTCAAAATGATCAACCATCATAATCAAATAGGCTTCATCCCAGGGATGCAGAGATGGTTCAATATATGGAAATCTATCAACTTAATCCACTATATAAACAAACTCAAAGGAAAAAACCATATGATCATCTCAATAGATGCTGGGAAAGCATTTATGAAATCCAAATGCTTTCATGATAAAAGTCTTGGAAAGATCAGGAAATCAAGGCCCATTACTAAACATAGAAAAAGCAATATTCAGCAAACCAGTAGCCAACATCAAACTAAATGGAGAGAAACTTGAAGCTATCCCACTAAAATCAGGGACTAGACAAGGCTGCCCACTCTCTCACTACTTATTCAATATTGTGATTGAAGACCTATCCAAAGCAATTAGACAACAAATGGAGGACAAATGGATACAAATTGGAAAAGAAGCAGTCAAAGTAACAGTATTTGATGATGATATGATAGTATACTTATGTGACCCCAAAATTCCACCACAGAACACCTAAACTTGACAAACCACTTCAGCAAAGTGGCTGAACTCAAACAAATCAGTGGCCTTCTTCTACTCAAAGAATAAAAAGTCTGAGAAAGAAATTAGAGAAACAACACCCTTCACAATAGTCACAATTAATATAAAATACCTTGGAATAACTCTAACTAAGCAAGTGAAAGATCTGTATAACAACAACTTCAAGTCTCTGAAGGAAGAAATCAAAGAAGATATCAAAAGATGGAAAAATAATCCATGCTCATGAGTTGGTAGGATTAATACTGTAAAAATAGTCATCTTGCTGAAATCAATCTACAGATTCAATGCAATCACCATCAAAATCCCAAATCAATTCTTCAGAGTTGAAGAGAGCAATTGACAAATTCATCTGGAATAACAAATAACAAGGATAACAAAATGTATTCCCAACAATAATAGAACTTCTGGTGGAATCACCATCCCTGCCTTCAAGCTGTACTACAGGGCAATCATGATTAAAACTGCATTGTGAGAACTTGGGGGCAAATTTTACAACCAGTCCCACAACCCCAAGAGGAAGCTCCACTCCAAGCACTTTAACACACCCAGGATCATAGGATAAGTGGTGAGTATGCAACACCATCTGTCCCAACACAGGGAGTACTGGGACCAGTGGGACCCAGGCATGCAGGAACTTTGCCAGCCCAGTGACAGGGGATGCTTCCAGTCCATCTAGGCCAGTGCTCTGAGCAGACCTTGGGCACAAATTTTACAGCCATTCCCACAATACCAAGAGGAAGCTCTACTCCTTGGTGCTTTAATGGTTCTAGTGTCCCAAGATCCCAGAAGCAAAGGATCCCAGAGACAGCTTGTCTCTGAGGAGTTCTGACACAACCAGGATCACATGAAGAACAGGCCCTACTCAGATTTATCCAGGGCCAGTAGCACTAGAGATAACCAGTTGTCTGTAAGCAAGCATAAGAAAATAAGCAACAGAAGCCAAGGCTACTTGGCATTGTCAGAACCCAATTCTCCCACCATAGCAAGTCCAGGACATACCATCACACCAGAAAAGCAAGATTCAGATCAAAAATCACTTGTCATGATGATGATACAGGACTTAAAAAGGACATCAATAACTCCCTCAAAGAAATGCAGGAGAATACAGGTAAACAGCTAGAAGCCCTTTAAGAAGAAACACAAAAATCCCTTAAAGAACTACAGGAAAACACAATCAAACAGGTGAAGGAAATAAACAAAACAATCCAGGATGTAAAGAGAGAAATAGAAGCAATAAAGAAAGCTAAAAGAGAGACAACCATGGAGTTACAAAATCTAGGAAAGAAATCAGGAATCATAGATGCAAGAATGTCAGGTGCAGAATATACCATAGAAAACATTGACACAACAATCAAAGAAAATGCAAAATGTAAAAAGCACCTAAACCAAAACGCCCAGGAAATCCAGGACACAATGCGAAGATGAAACCTAAGGATAAGAGATATAGAAGAGAGTGAAGATTTCCAGCTTAAAGGGCCAGGAAATATCTTCACCAAAATTACAGAAGAAACCTTCTCTAACTTAAAGAAAGAGATGCCCATGATCATACAGGAAACATACACAACTCCAAGTAATCTGGACTCAAAAAAATTCCCCCGTAACATAATAATCAAAACACTGAACACAGAAAACAAAGAAAGAATATTAAAAGCGGTAAGAGAAAATGGTCAAGTAACATATGAAGTGAGACCTATCAGAATGTTACAAGACTTCTCACCAGAGAATATGGAAGGTAGAAGATCCTGAACAGATGTTATACAGACCCACATAGAATACAAATGCCAGCCCCAGCTCCTATTCCCAGCAAAATTCTCAGTTACCATTGATGGAGAAACCAAGGTATTCCATGACAAAAGCAAATTTACACAATATCTTTCCACAAATCCAGCCCTTCAAAGGATAATAGATGGAAAACACCAACATAAGGAGCAAAACTACACCCTAGATATTATTTTCGATGCCAACAAATGCTTACTGACATGAGCCTGATATAGGTGTCCTCTTAGAGGCTCTGTCAGTGCCTGACAAATACAGAAGTGGATGTACACAGCAACCTATTGAACTGAGCACAAATTCCCCAATGGAGGAGCTAGAGAAAGATCACAAGAAACTGAAGGGTTTGGCAGTCTCATAGGAATAACCACAATATTAGTCAACCAGTATCCCAGAGTTCCCAGTGTCTAAACCACTAACCAAATAGTACACATGGGAGGGCTCCTTGACTCCAGCCACATATGTAGCAGTGAATGGCCTTGTGAGGTATCAAACAGAGGAGAGGCCCTTGGTCTTCTGAAGTTTTGATGCCCCAGTGTAGTGGAATGCCAGGACAGGGAATTGAGTGGGTAGGTTAGTGATCAGGGAGAGGAAGGATGGAATAGTGGGTTTTTAGAGGGGATAATATTTTGCAATGTAATAAAGAAAACATGTAATGAAAAGAGTTCGAGGAAAAAAGAAAATGAATAAATTTTTAAAGATTGACAAAAAAGTATTAATTACTGTGTTAAATGCTACAAAATATACTTTTCAGTTATTTTTATTATTAAAGTTACTATGCGTAAAAGTTATTTTATTTGAACAGCTTTATAGTGTTATAATTAATAATGATATTATTTAGGAAACATTCACAAGTATGTAGAATAATTAACAGAAATATTAGCCAATCTACATCAAGTAATCATCTTAAGAGATTTAATTTCAAAGAGAAAAATAGAAATGTCTTTTTAAAAAAACCATGCTTAGAGCAATTATTTATGTATATATAAACCACTACTCAGTTTACCTTGATAGATTATCTGAAGAAAGCATAATCACTGTAACTTAAATCGAGATAGCTATTTTATGTTGACATTAGAATTGCCACGATAATTCTCAAAAGGTGCATATTATCTGAATCGATACCTACAATTTCCTGTCCATTTTACCCTGCAGCAAGTTCTTCATGCCAAGCACGATTATTCTGATAAGTAAATTCAATGTTTTCAAAGACTGCAAAAGACCAACTGGAAATTCAGATAAGCGAGCAAAAGTACTATGCACAAGTATGGGGATAAGCACAGTGGATAAAGAATTAGACAAGAATAGAGTTTCCTCCAGATTGTAGAGGAAGAATGGATTTCCTGGCAGAAGATGCCTCCACTAAGAGGGTTCTGTCCTGTTACAAGATGGCCTTGAGAGCACAGTGCCCTAAGCACTGCTTGCCCTTTCTAATCATGCTGTGCCTTCAACAATTCCTATCATGGCCCCTGACAGTGGACACCAGACAGGTAGCACTATGAACCCTAAGGAAGAGGGTCCTCAGTGTCCCTCCTCATTCAGAAAGCTTGGATGCTTGCCCCGCTCCTGCAAGCAGAACTGCCATGTGAGGGAGCTCGGGACTGCCTCGTGCAGGAACAAGGACAGCCACTCTAGAGCTTTGTTTGATTCCAAGACCAACTGTCATTCGAGTTCTGTGCGCTTCACCTCCTGGACGTGTCCACAGTTCTCAGGAGAGAGAGCTGCTCTCCGAGGATATCTAGTACTTGCTTCTTGCTGCGAGTCAACATTGGCAAGTACATTCGCTGACCCTTCAAGGGCCCATGATCCAATTCTTGTTCAATTTCCTTAATGACTAAATGGCCAAACATGTGGAGACAGGCCGACGAGCCTCAGGCCACACTTCACCCTCTCACCGAAGACCACCAGTTTCCCAGCCTCCACGGCCTGGGACTTCTATCAATGTCCCCCAACCGGATTCTAATACCCGATCCCGAAGGGGGAAACACATGACCAGCAGAGACCTGAGGGACTTTGTTCCTCCGGGGCTCCTTAGACTGACTCTGCAAATGTTCAGGTGTTTAAAGCCCTATGATGACCAGAGATTCAAAAAACCTGATGCTCATGTTACAGAAGAGCTTCATAAACTCAAAGGTCGTATAAAGGCTTCAGCCAATAAGAGGACCCTGGACCCAATTTGGGATCTGAAAGAGGAAAAAGAAATGGACAGTGCCACTTTCTTTAGGGTTCCTGATGGCATGAGTAACTCACTGACCAGGGATACCAGAACATTTGTTTTACAGCCTGCCACCAGAAAATGAGTGGCCTCAACTTCTGTGCCCATACCCGGGAAGGTGATAAGACAGAGGCTTTAGGATCTACTCGGCATGCTCATAGGAAGGCTCAAACATTGCCATCTAATCAAGGGGTTGAAAAACATTCTCTGTCTCCTAGAGGGGCTATGGGACTGCCCAACTCTGAAATTCAGACTCCAGAAAACTTACCACCTAAACAAAGATCGTCTTCATCTGAGAAGAAAACTAAAAAAACATTGCTACCTTCCCAAAAGAGTGGGAAACCTTCATTATCTGCACCACATACCCAGAAACCTCCCCAAACTACATCAGAGACTCTTACAAGTGTAAAATGTAAGCAAGGGCCTCTAAAACATTCTATGTCTGTTCAGGAGACTGTGAATTCTTTGCAATCTACCCCAGAGTTTTCAGAACATTCAGCATCTTCCCAAAAGAAGCTAGTGCAGTCTTCATGCACAGTAGAATCACAGGACACCTCACCATCTGTCCAATGGACTACAGGCCCTTTACCACCTCCCTCAGGGCATACAGGACATTCACTACATGATCAAAATACTTGGGAATCTTCTTTAGTAGTCTCAAGGGATCTAGCATATTTGCTATCTACAAAACTTTGCATATCTGCTCAGGCAACTCTGGCCCTGTTACCATATGCTCAACAGTCTATCCTGCAGTCATCATCTTCCCAAAAGATAGTGGGCACATCTGAGTCTGCCCAGTCTACTCATAAACATCTGTCTTCTGTCTCAGGTTCTTTGGGAATGTCTCCATGTGTACCCAGGATGAGAGAAACATTGCCACATGCCCCAAAGCTTCTGGCCCATTCCCCACCAACACAAGCAAGTGCAGTCCCTCCAGAATCTTTGCAAAAAGCTGTGGCACCTCCCCTATATTCACAAGCAACTCTTGAGCTGAACACATCAGCACAAATTTCTCCATTAGCCTCATCATCTACTGAGGTACCTAGGCAAGCTTCCCTGTATGCAGAAGCCAGTTTAGGACAGTCCATACCTGCCCAGGGAGTTGAAGAACTTTTGATTTCTAGCTCTGGGACTCAAGGGTATAATGAAAATGATAAGCAAGAACTAGGAATTTTTCCATCTGCCCAAGTGCCTCCGAGAATATTCTTATCTGCAGAAGGAACTTTAGGATCTTTAGCATCTGCACAGGGGGATCAGGGAATTTCCCTATCTGCCCAAGGGTCTCTGTCCACATATAAACAAGAATCTATAGGAAATGTGTTGTCTGTTCCAAAGACTTGAAACACCTAACTCCTTCCCAAAGGGCTCTCCAATTTTCTCCATCTGCTCAACATACTGGGCAATGCTCATCATGTTGCCCACAGACTTCTGGACCTTTCTTATCTAGTCAGGAAAATCAGGGAACTCCTTTGTCCTCACCAGGTAATGTAGAACACTACCCACCTGCACCAGGTGGCCAGGCACATCCTTTATCTATTCCAGCAGGTGTAGGGCCTTTGCTAACTTCTCAAGGGCATGAGAAAAACTTCACAGATGGAAAGGCATCTTTGCCTTTGCAAAGCACTTTGTCATCCATCCTAAAGAATGGAGAGCATTTGTCACATGACACAGGGGATTTGGGAAATATACATGTATTCAGAGTACCTTGGAGCATTTGCCCTGTGTGTGGAAAGATGTGGAATCTTCTCAATCTGCTTTAGGATCTATAGGATCATTAATATCACCACATCTAGGTGAAAATCTGGGTCTTTCTCCACCACAACAAGAGACTTAATCATTATGTCTATCTGATCAAGGGGGGGAGGGTTAGGTACTTGCCTTTCAGCAAAAGAGACTTTGAAAGTGACTAACTCTAAATAAATGACTCAGGAATCTTCCCCATCTGCTCAGGGCACTGGGGGGCATTCCTCATGTGCACAAGCCATAGTAGATCAGTCCATGTCTGCAAAGAAGACTTTGAGTAATTTGCCACTAACTCCAGGACCTCTGGGTTCTACCCAAAATACTGACGTGCTCCCAGGATCTTTGCCATGTGATCAAAGACCTCTAGAGCCTTCTTTATCTGCATAAAATACTCTAGGCTCTTCTTCATCTTTCCAAGTGGCTTTTGGACCTTCCCTTTCTGAGCAAGAGTCTCTAAAACTGTTCACATCTAAACAAGGCACTGTACAAACTATGTCATCTGATAAAAGTACTTTACAACCTCCAACTTCTTGCCAGGAAGCTATTAGATTTTCTCCATCTGCCCAACATTATGTACAAAAATCCCCAGATTCCTCAAAGGACAGTGGACCTTTCCTACCTAGCCAGATATTTCAAGAATCCATTTCGTACTCACCAGCAGATATAATACACTCACCATCTGTACTAGGTACTCAGGAGCATCCTCTATCTACTCCAGAGTCTCAAAGATATTTGCAAACGTCTCAAAAGCCTAAGGAACTTTCCACAGCTGCAAAGGGATCTTTGCCTGTGCAAAGTTCTTTGTCATCCATGGAAAGGAATCAAGGACCTTCAGCAGGTTCCACAGGGATATTGGACCAATATAAAAACACACCATCTACCTCGGACCCTTTGTCACAAGTGAGGGAGGATGTAGCTTCTTCTCAACCTGTTTCAGTGACACCAGGAACTTTGCCACCATCACCTCCAAAACTTGGTAGACAGTCATCTTCTACACAAGGAGTTTCAGAAACTTTCCCATTTGGACTAATGTGTCCTTTGCAATCAGCCCAGGGGCCTCTGAAACTTTCTATCTCAGCCCAGGCAGTGGTGAATATATCACAATGTTTGAATGTTCTCATAATCCTCCGGGTCCTTCCTTTTCTGAACAAGGGACTCAAGCATCTTCTGATACATTCAGGCTCAGCTCTAGTCTCCCTTAGACTGAATCCTTGTGACCAAGAAAACACAGGAATTCTCTCTTTGTTCATGTCTGACTCAGGTCTACCATTCCACTAAGAAAGACCTGAGCTTCTCCCTCACACCTTATTCTTTAGGAAATATACCTTTGACCAGTAAAAATCCTCAGAGAACTCTGGATTCATGTCCCATGGCCAATGAATAAAAACCTCAGCCTGGATCCGAGTCCATCTATCTTTAAGCTGCTCACCAGAAAGGAAACTGTCCTCTGACTCAAACCTTTGTGGCTTATTGTAACTTTAAACAGGGTACAAATCCAGGGACTTTGATCCATCTCATCAGAAGGAACTTCAGATTGTTGTCAAGTCTGTATGGCAGTACTCAGAGATAAAAATTTTCTAGAGTTCTCTGAAGACTTGGAGGCCTGGCGTTTCTGGACCGTCCTCCTCTACAGAAGGTAAACAGGGCTACACCCCTCTGTCCAACAGGGTTGAGGGCCTTTCTCCTTTCCAAAATTTAGGTATTTTTCTTCCTCTGATGATTGAGGACTTAAAAGTTACCCCTTTGACCCAATGGGCTCTCATAAAAATTCCTTCAATTCTGGAGTCCATGGGACAGTTTACCTCTGACCAAGGACCATTGCTACCTTTGGTCAAAGTTCACATAAATCAAGAGGAGGAAGTCAATCCTGGAACCTTATGCCACTTCCTTGAGTACAGTTGCATGATATGAAATTGTCAGTCAGGCTCAGTTCTGGATGGTTGAACTTGATCATGCAGAGGATACATACCCAAGCTGTTCATGAATCATGGTATCTATATTTGGTCTCTTCCTTATTCAGCTATAGATATGGAAACCCTAGACTGTGGAGAACAGTTAGAAGGTGAGGCAATGCTAGGACCTCATGAGCAAAGGTACACAATTTAATTTTTGCTCAAAGTATTATGGGAACTTTTATACTCTGATCGTCTCTCCTATCACAAGGATCTCAACACCTCCTTTCTTCCCAGGGACACTCACTCCTTCTACCTTTGTTTTAAAAGGCATCATATCTTCCCACTGAAGCAAAGGAAGCCACAGATCATTCCAGTTTGTCCAAAGGAGGCTAGACATTTGTTCAGGTCAAGGAATCCCACACAACTTCCTGATATTAAAGGCTGAGCCTCAGCTATTTTCCCCAATATTTCCCAGATTTTTCCTTCAGTTCAAGGTAAACTCTAGGTTCAATAATGATTAACTGAAGAATCATTGATATCCATACTCTGTCAAGGAAGAAACATACATTCTATCTTCTTTGAATAAGTGAAATCTAGACACACCTTTAAATTTCAAGAGGGCTTAATACAAATCCTTCTGATTAAGGAGCCTACAGTGAAGCCACTGACATAAAAACTAACACAGACATTATTTTTTTCTCAAGGAGACCTTAAATCAGCCTACCCTGACAATGTCTTCCTCAGAGAATCCACTTCTGTTCATAGAGTCCTCAATTCTATTCCTCTAGGAAGTCCTACTATTTCCCTTTTGATCTGGGTAGCCAGGCATTCCCAAATTACTGAAGGGATGGCAGGCCACTCTGAAATGTTGTCCTGGGACATGACAGTCAAAATATGAGCCATAATCTAACTTCTATCTTTAAGACTGTCACTTGAAATGGAGCAGTTCCATCTTTGTTGCTCATGCCTGTGCTGCTGCTGAACAGCTGGTGGAGAATATAGAGCCATAGAATACCAACTAATTTGTAAGATAAATACTCTGATTGTTGTTAAGCACACCACAGAGTCTCAGAACTTGTAGATATTCAGGACTGTAAGGACATTTGCACCTGAAAAGGTATTTTCTTCACCTTCTTCCAATTCCATTGTTACCTTTTGCCTGAAGCATTCTGTGACCTTCTGCTCTTCCTTATCTTCTCAACAAATGCTTTCTCTCAAAACATGGGGCCCACCACCTTCCCACTTAGTGTCAAAGTAATCTTACACCAAACTGATCAGACATAATTCCAAAAGTGAATGCTTCTGTAAACAAAGGACCTTAGTCCACTATAGTTTGAGATCCCAGAGTGCAAGTTTAGAGTCAGAGCATAGAACTTGTGCAAGCAGTCTTCCAGCAAGACAACAGAAATGCAATAACTTCAACATTTCTGCCTAGATCTGGACAGCTGATCAAACTAGGCAGCAACAGTCATCCAAAGCCTTGGGAAAATGAAATAATTTACAGCCTGCTCTCCCAGAATGACCACAAAATATAAAGAAACAAAACTCTGAATAAGAATTGGAAACTTTTTAAGAAGGAATGAAATGTCCACATTTTAGTCTTTCTTCTTCTAAAGTTTCTTGTGTTTTGTGGTTTGTTCTTCCTGTATTCCAAACTTCTGGGCTAATAAACACTTATCAAAGAATGCATACCATGT
>JADRCD010238643.1:3766-16563 GCA_019843815.1 Montemys delectorum
CTTTCCAGTTTTTCTGTGGAGGCACTTAGAGCTATGAGTTTTCCTCTTAGCACTGCTTTCATTGTGTTCCATAAGTATTGGTATGATGTGTCTTTATTTTCATTAAATCCTATAAAGCCTTAAATTTCTTTATATCTTCCTTGACCAAGTTATCATTGAGTAGGGCATTGTTCCCCATCCATTTGTGGGTGTGCTAAGCTGAGAGTTGACAGTTCTGCTCTGCCAAGGAATGAATTGTAGGCACAATTTTTGGATACAGACTTCCTGCTATGGTCAAAGATATTTGACTTGAGTGAGTGATTTTATTCTCAGCCCACAGAGAACAAGTTACATTCATTTAAGAAATGGTGTGTGTATTAAGATGGTCTATCCATAAAGTCATTCACCTACTGTTTCAATGAACAATGGTTCTACTTGGAGGGTGGCACAGACATTAGGTGAGGGTAAGAATCTAGTTCATTGGCTGTGATAATTTGGAAAAGGATTCATCTCAGAGAAGGAGTAACTTATAAAGTCCTCGTCTTCAAACTTGATACAAGAGTTACAAACGTCAAGCAAAGCAGTCTGTCTCACTCTTTGTTGTTATCATCCAAGCCATCTCTCAATTTAATTGTCTACATTTCTTTTGGGTATATAAATACTTTTGAAATATGTAAGCTGTTCTGAAAACCATAGTATACTGTAAAAACACAAAATAAACAATGCTACTAATAGAGAGACTGAGATAGGAGAAGCAAGAGGTCAAGACTCTTATGTTGTACATAGCAAGACACTATCACGAACACACAAGCTGAAAGTATATATGGATTGTAGAATATTGGGTCTATTCTCCAATTACCAAATAAGAGAGACCATTAGATGGCAATCAACAAATTTCTAATTCCTCATATTTTTAGGTTTCAATTGATTAGGATTTGTTGGTACTATTAATTTTCATATTAAGATATTAAGAAAAAGTAATTGTTACTTCCTGTTGTTTTTGTTGTAAGAGGTGGAATTAGGTTTGTGTGGATTTGTTGAAAGATTACTTTCTTGCTTCTTCTAGGGTGTAGTTTTGCTCCTTATGTTGGTGTTTTCCATCTATTATCCTTTGTAGGGCTGAATTTGTAGAAAGATATTGTGTAAATTGTTTTGTCATGTAATATCTTGTTTTCTCCATCTATGGTAACGGAGAGTTTTGCTGGGTATAGTAGCCTGGGCTGGTATTTGTGTTCTTGTAGGGTCTGTATGACATCTACCCAGGATCTTCTAGCTTTCATAGTCTCTGGTGAGAAGTCTGGTGTAATTCTGATAGGCCTATTTTTACATGTTACTTGACCTTTTTCCCTTACTGCTTTTAATATTCTTTCTTTGTTTAGTGCATTTGTTGTTTTGATTATTATGTGACAGGGGGAATTTTTTTCTGATCCAGTCTCTTTGGAGTTCTGTAGGCTTCTTGTATGTTCATAGGCATCTCTTTCTTTAGGTTAGGGAAGTTTTCTTCTGTAATTTTGTTGAAGATATTTACTGACCCATTCCCTTGGGAGTCTTCACTCTCTTCTGTACCTATTATACTTAGGTTTGGTCTGCTCATTGTGTCCTAGATTTCCTGGATGTTCTGGGTTAGGAGCTTTTTACTTTTTGCATTTTCTTTGACTGTTGTGTCAGTGTTTTCTATGGTGTCTTCTGCCCCTGAGATTCTCTCTTCGCTCCCTTGTATTCTTTTTTTGATTCTTGCACCTATGACTCCTAATTTATTTCCTAGGTTTTTATCTCCTGGATTGTCTCTCTTTCTGATTTCTTTATTATTTCTCTTTCCATGTTTAGATTCTGGATGGTTTTGTTCATTTCCTTCACCTGTTTGATTGTGTTTTCCTGTAGTTCTTTAAGGGATTTTTGTGTTTCCTCTTGCAGACCTTCTAGCTGTTTATCTGTGTTCTCCTATATTTCTTTGAAAGTGCTATGCCTTTTATGTCTTTCTTAAATTCCTGTATCATCATCATAAGAAGTGGTTTTATATCTAAATCTTTCTTTTCCAGTGTGATGGTATGTCCAGGACTTGCTATGGTGGGAGTATTGAGTTCTGATGGTGCCAAGTAACCTTGGTTTGTGTTACTTATATTCTTACGCTTGCCTTCTGCCATCTGGTTATCTCTAGTGCTACCTGACTGGAGCTTGTCCTTCCTGTGGTACTGGTTGTGTCAGAACTTCTCAGAGTCAAGCTGTCAATGTGATCCTGTGATTCTGGGTGTTTTTGGACTGGCTGCAGAGTTTGCGCCCAAGGTCTGCTCAGGGCACCGGCCCAGACAGACAGGAAGGAACCTGAGCCACTGGGCTGGCAGAGTTCCTGTGTGCCTGGATCCTGCTGGTCCCAGTTCCTCCTGGTGTTGGGACAGATGTTGGGTCCTCCTCACCTCTGATCCTGGGCTTGTTAGAGTGTCTGGGAGTGGAGCTTCCTCTGGGTGGGACTGCTGCAGAGCTTACACCCAAGGTCTGCTCAGGGCACTAGCCCAGAAAGACCGGAAGACCTCTTGTATTTCTTTGAGGGAGTTATTTATGTCCTTCTTTACATCTTCTTGAGAAATGGTTTTAGATCTGAATCTTGCTCTTCCATTGTAATGGTGTATCTAGGACTTGCTATGGTCACTGAATTGCGTTCTTATGATGCTAAGAAATCTTGATTTCTGTTGCTTATGGGGTTTTTTCTTGCCTCCTGCTTCCTGATTATCTCTTATGCTTCCTGTCCTCCCTATATCTGATGGAGTATGTCCTTCCTGTATTCCTGGTTCTGTCAGAACTCCTCAGCATTCTGCTGTCTGTGGTCCTGTAAATCTCTGATCCTGTGATCCTGAGATCCTGGGTTATATCAGAGCTCCTGGAAGTCAAGCTGGATCTCTGGGATCCTGAGATTCTTGTGTGACCAAGCTCCTGGCATCCTGGGATCATGTGATACTGTAGTCCTGGGCATTTTAGAGCACATGGGATAGAAGCTTCTTCTGGGTGTTGTGGGACTGTCTGTGGAGTTCCTGCCCAAGATCTGCTCAGTGCACTGGGTCAGACTGAAAGGAACCCAGGCCACTGGTAGGGTGAAGTTCCTGGGTGCCAAGGTCCTGCTAATCCCAGTTACTCACAGTGTTAGGGCTGATGTTGTGTCCTCCTCACATCTGATCCTATGATCCTGGGATTGTTAGATCACCTGGGAGTGGAACTTCCTCTGGTTGTTTTTGGCCTGGCTGTTGAGTTTTCTGCCAAGGTTTGTTTAGGGCACTGGCCCAGACAGGAGGGTGGATATTGTTTTAATATACTGAAATAATTCTTGTATTTTTTTCTGTTCATTCTGCAACAGGTTCTTGTAACCTACTGGTGGTTTGCCATACAACTTATGTGCATGAAAGACTTATATGGAGAATATTACCTGGAACTACTTACATATAAAAAAAAAAATGGTAAAGGGAGCTGTCAGTGGGAGAAGACAGGAAACCTCACCTGGAGATTTAAGTAGCATAACGGGAAGAACTCTATCATTTGAGGTAGGATATCTTGGCTTTATAGAAATGTTTTATGTTTCCATCATGCTACATATGTGTAGGGAGATGAAAGAGTTACTTTTTGAGTTTTGTAGGGAAGAGAATTTCTGAGTCCAGAACATTGAGATTATAGAAGTGACAGAAATTAACCATAAATATTTTCATAAATAAATGTATATTCCTTGAAGTCATATAGAAATCTCATTTTGTATTTAAAATTCTTTGTGGCATCATTAATGCTTCAATCAACATCCATGGTGAAGTACTTCTAAATGTCTAATATTTTACTCAATTGTTCAGTACAGAATGACTTAAAGTAAAGAATCTTTCATGTCTTTTGCCTCTGGCCTAATTCTCACACATACTAGGGAAGCACTCTATCACTGTGTTATATTCCCAGTTCTCTTTTCTTCTTATTATCATTTTTAATAGGATCTTTTGTTTGTTCATTGATGATTTTATAGATGAGGACAAAGTGTTTTGGTTGTATTCAGCCCTATTCTCCTCTACTCCTCCCAGATATATCTTTACTGATGACTGTGGTCATGTTCCTCAAAGCCAGTCACACCCTTAAAGCCCTGACTATCCCCCTTAGTAGCCAACTCTCAACACTCGACAGAACCTCAGCCACAAATGAGACTTTTGTTATTTCTAGTTTTTAAAAGAAGTGACAATTTTTGTAGATATTTTCTAAATTTTCATTTGGCCAATAAAATTTTGGTACATATATATAATGTATCCTAGTCATAATCAAATTACACTCTGTTTCACCTACCCCCCCAAACACACCATCATATCAGTCTTTCCATTTCATGTCATCCTTTGTCAATTTTTTTGTTTATTTAATATTGTCCATGTCAGTCCAGTAGGTGTTGCACATATGTGTGTTGTTGTGCTGTCATCCACTTAGGCATGAGGAGTCTTTAAATAGATCAATAGGAAGTATAAATTAGTGGGTTAAATTAGTGCATTTAGTGGGTTAAAAATAATAATTGTGATCTTTGTAATTGAATTTTTTGACTCAATCTCCGAAATAATCATGGATCATGAGATATGAGAGTTCTCTCTCTCTCTCTCTCTTTCTCTCTCTCTCTCTCTCTCACCCTCTGTGTGTGTGTGTGTGTGTGTGTGAGTGTGTGTGTGTGTGTGTGTGTGTGTGTATGTGTGGTCTTCTGATATACACATGCCCTTCTACAAGCAAGACAGTTTTTTACTGAACACCATCTCCAATTCTGGTTTTTCCTTAACACAGATGAAATAAAAAATAAAGTGGAAAATGATAAATAAATAGCTTATTGAATATCTTTCTGATATATACAAACTTTATTAATGTCAAAAGCACATAGCACCTAGCACAACGCAAAAGCACATAGCAAAACGCAATGTACCTAGGTATTAGTTGTTATCTTCCCAGAGGTTATTAATGTATTTATAGATATATACTTTATTTAAAGATTGACTAAAAGCATTAGAAATAGAAAGGACTGTAGGTATTATATTTCTTACAAACACTTTTGTCTTAGTAATCTGCAAAATTTGTCAGATGAACAAAATCTGAAGGCAAAATTATACACAGTAAATACATTTGAAAATTTAGACGATTTTGTGAGGATAGTCTTTTTAGTGAATTTATAAAGTTGATTTTAAAGAAAATCTTATTTCTTTTTCTTTTTTTACTTTGAAAACTAATCCATTCAAAGTTTCTACGGTTTTGTCAGATTTAATTCGATGATCTTTTTCATTATCTTTCATAAATCAGTCAAATTGTGGAATTGTAAAACTTTAAATATGTAATTTAAATGATACAGCTATTAATAAAAACATATGAGAATATAGACCCTATTTTATAGTTAGGGAAAATTAGCTTCTGGTCTGCAACTGCACTGAGGAGCAGATCATGTGCTACTGCCTCCCTACCCTGCACATATCCAGAGACAGTGTGACCCCAGGAGTTATGACACAACCAGGCTCCCAGGTGAGAAGCCTCTGCACCAATACCTGGCTTAACTGGGGTCCCCACCCCTGTCCTGCCTGCTGTTCTACACTGCTGAACACACATCTTCCTTTTGGTTCACAACTGTACCTGGAAACACATTGTGTACTCCAGCCCTCCTACACCCACCCAGACACAGCATGACCCAATGCCGTCCATCATAACCAGGCTCTCAGAAGAAACAGACTCCAGTCAGAGACAGCAAGGCCAGTTAATACCAGAGATAACCAGTTGACAAGAGGTAAGTGAAAGAACATATGCAACAGAAACCAATGCCACTTGGCACCATCAGTTCTTCCACCACAGCAAGCCCTGGATACCATAATACACCTGAAAAGCAATATTCTGACCTAGAATCCAATTTCATGAACATGATAGAGGACCTTAAGGATAGGACATAAATAACTCCCTTAAAGAAATACAAGAGAACACAGCTAAACAGGAGAAGTCCTTAAAGAAGAATCATATAAATCCCTTAGAGAAAAACAGGAAAACACAATCAAACAGGTGAAGGAATTGAACAAAACCAACCAGGATCCAAAACTGGAAATAGAAACAATAAGGAAATCAGGGAGGGAGACAACTCTAGAGATGGAAAACCCAGAAAAGAGAGCAGGAGTTATAGATGCAAGCATCACCAACGAAATACAAGAGATAGAAGAAAGAATCTCAGGCATAGACGATATTGACTCGACACTCAAAGAAAATTGAACATGCAAAATGCTCTTAGCGGTAATCATCCAGGAAATTCAGGACATAATGAAAAGAACAAACCTAAGAATAATAGGTATAGAAGAAAGGGAAGACTTCAAACTCAGAGGTCCAGTAAACATCTTCAACAAAATCATAGAAGAAAACTTCCATAACCTGAAAAAAGAGATGGCCCTAAATGTACAAGTACCCCACTGAACACCAAATAGATTGGACCACAAAAGAAAATCATCTCATCACATAATAATCAAAGCATTAAATGAAGAAAACAAAGAAAGAATTTAAAAATTGTAAGGAAAAAGGACCAAGAAACATATAAAGGCAGACCTATCAGAATTAAACCAGAATTCTCAACAGACTCTAAAAGCCAGAATATCCTGTTCAGATGGCATGCAGACCCTAAGAGAACACACATGCCAGCCTAGGCTACAATATGTAGGAAAATTCTCAATCACCATAGATAGAGAAACCAAGATATCCATGACAAAACCAATTTTAAACAATATCTTTCTACTAATACAGCCCTACAAAGGATAACAGGAAGAAAATTCCAACACAAGGAGGGCAACTCCACCCAAGAAAACACAAGAACTTAATCTTCCCACAACACCCAAAAGAAGAGAAACACACAAACAGAATTCCACCTATAGTAACAAAAGTAACAGGAAGCAACAATCATTGGTCCCTAATATCTCTCCACATGAATGAATTCAATTCCCCATTAAAAAAGACATAGGCTAACAGACTGGACATATAAACAGGACCCAGCATTTTAATACATATAGGAAACATATCTTAGTGACAAGGACAGTTACAAACTCAAAGTAAAATGCGGAAACATTTTTCCAAGCAGTGGCCCCATGAAAAAACATGGAGTAGCCATTCTATTCTACAATAAAATAGACTTTCAACCATAAGTTATCAAAAAAGTTGGGGTACAGAGGTAAACAGATAATTCTCAACTGAGGAATCACAAATGGCCAAGAAACACCTAAAGAAATGTTCAACATCCTTAGACATCAGGGAAATGCAATCAAAACGACCCTGAGATTCTATCTCATGGTAGTCAGAATGACTAAGATCATAAACTCAGGTGAGAGCAGATGCTGACAAAGATGTGGAGAAAGAGGAACACTCCTCCATTGCTAGTGGGATTGCAAGCTTATGCAATCAGTTTGGAACTCAATCTGGCAGTTCCTCAGAAAATTGGAAATAGTTCTACCTGAATGCCCAGCTATACCACTACTGGACATATACAAAATATCCTCCAACATTTAACAAGGACACATGTTCCATTATGTTCCTGCCAGGCTTATCTATAATAGCCAGAAGCTGGAAACAACCCATATGTCCCTCACTAGAAGAATGGATAAAGAAAATGTGATACATTTTTACAATGGAATACTTACTACTCAACTAATAAAAACAATTACTTCATAAATTTGCAGGCAAATGGATGGAATTAGAAAATATCATCCTGAGTGATATAAACAAGACACAAAGGGACACAGATAGAGTGTACTCTTTAATAAGTGGATGTTATCCCTCAAACTCTGAACCCAAGAAATACAATTCACACCATATGAAACGTTACAAGGACACCCAAAGTGTGCAGACTTCAACAATACTTAGAAGGGGGAACAAAATAATCAGGGAAGGCAGAGTGAGGGAGGGACCTGAAAGGGAGAATGGAGTGGAAGGGAAAAAGTTTGACAGAATCATGTGTGGGTAGAAAAAGGATTGAATTCAGAGGGCCAGGAGAAGAAACAGAAGTATTTAGCAGTGGAGGTTAGGGAACAGGGGAACCACTAGAAAGTCCAGACACCAGGGAATCAAGAGGCTTCCAGGAACCAATGGGGATGACATTAGTCAAAATACACAATAGAGGGGAGTTAGTATCTGAAGACACCACCTCCCGTAGATAGTCGCGGCTCCCAGTTGAGAAATGGGGCCATCCACCCATCTCAAAAATTTTAACCCAGAATTGTTTCTGTCAGAAACAATCCCTTTTATCTCCTTTAGTCCTTCCTGTAACTCTTCCATATTGGTCCCTGACCTCAATCCAATGTTTGACTGTAAGTATCTTCATTTGTCCTCATCAGTTCCTGAAAGAGCCTCTCCAAGGACAGCCATGTCAGGCTCCTCCCTGCAAGCACAATATGGCATTAGTAATAGTGTCAGGTTTTGATGTGCGTGCATGGGATGGATCGCAAGTATGGTTGGTCACTGGGTAGTCTTTACTCCATTTTTGTCCCTACATTTCCTTTAGACAGGAACAAATCTGAGTTAAAAATTGTGACGATGGGTGGGTGGTACCTTACCTCAATTGGGGGTCATGTCTGTCTACTGGAGGTGGTCTCTTCCAGTTCCACCTCTGTACTGTGGGCCCTTTCAGCTAATTTCATCCCCATTGAGTCCTCTCAGCCTCTCACATCCCAGGTATCTGAGACTTTCTAGAGCTCACCCCTCACCCCTAATCCCCCTCTGCTGCATATTTCTATTCATTTTCTTAGCCTTCTGTGTGTCCCTCCTGTCGCTCCCAATACCTGATTCTGCCCCTCCTTCTCACCTCACCCCTCCCCTGATTGACACAGTTACCTTCCTCCCTCTGCCTCTCATGATTAATTTGTTCCACTTCTGTGTGGATTTCAGACATGCATACTTGGGTCTTGCTTCTTGTTTTGCTTCCTAGAGTCTATAAATTTTATCAAGGGTATTCTGATCTTTTTGGCTAATATCCATTTATTAGCGAGTACATACCATGCATGTCTTTTTGGGTCTGGGTTACCTCACTCAGGATGATATTTTCTAGTTGCATCCATTTGCCTGCAAAACTCAGGATGTCCTCATTCTTAATAGCTGAGTAGTATTCCACTGTGTAAATGGACCACATTTTCTTTTCCCATTCTACTTTCATGGGACATCTGGGTTGTTTCCAGCTTCTGACTACCACAAAAAAGGCAACTATGAACACTTGCCCCTGTGATATGGTGGAGCATCTTTTGGGTATATTCCCAAGAGTGGTATTGCTGGGTCTTCAGGTAGATCTATTTCCAGTTTTCTGAGGAAACTTCAGATTGATATCCAGAGTGGTTGTACCAGTTTGCAATCCCACCAGCAGTGAAAGAGTGTACTTCATTGTCCACATCCTCACCTACATGTGCTGTCACCTGAGGTTTTGATCTTAGCCTTTCTGATTGGTGTAAGGTGGAAGTCCATGATCATTTGATTTGCATTTCTCTAGTCACTAACAACTTTGATCATTTCTTTAGGTTTTTCTAAGCCATTCGAGATTCCTCTGCTATGAATTCTCAATTTAGTAATATACTCCATCTTTTGATTGGGTTGTTCAGTGTTCGGTATTATTGAGTTCATTATATATTTTGGATATTAGCCCTCTATCAGATGTGGGGTTAGTGAAGATTTTTTTCCCAACTTGTAGGCTGCTGAATTATCTTTTTGGCTATGTCTTTTGCCTTACAAAAGCTTTCCAGTTTCATGTGGTCCCATATATCAGTTCTTTATCTTAGAGCATGAGCTGTTTAGAAAATTTTTCCCTGTGCCAATGAGTTCAATGTTCTTTCCCACTTTCTCTCCTATTAGATTCACTGTATCAGGTTTTAAGTTGAAGCCCTTGATCTACTTGTACTTGAGCTTTATGCAAGGTGACAAATATGGGTCTATTTTCATTCATCTATATATCAACAGCCAGATAGACCACCATCATTTTTTAAAGATGCTTTCTTTTTTCCATTGCATATGTTTGGATTCTTTGTCAAAGATCATGTGTCCATAGGTGTATAGTTTTATTTCTGTGTCTTGAATCCTATTCCATTGATCAGCGTGTCTGTTTCTGCACCAATACCATGCAGTTTTTATCAATATTGCTGTGTAGTAAAGCTTGAGGTCATGGATGGTGATTCTTCCAGCCATTCTTTTATTGTGAAATACTGTTTTCACTACGCTCGGGTTTTGTTTTATGTTTTTTGGTTTTTTTTTTTTTTGGTTTGATTGTTTTTTTGTTTTTTTGTTTTGTTTTGTTTTGTTTTTGCTTTTCCAGATAAATTTGAGAATTGCTCTTTCCATGTCTTAGAAGAACTGTGTTGAGATTTTGATGGGGATGGCCATTTTTTACTATGTTAATTTTGCCAATTCACAAGCATGGGAGACCTCTCCATTTTCTGAGGTCTTCTTCGATTTCTTTCTTGAGAGACTTGAAGTTGTTGTCACACAAATCTTTCACTTTTTAAAGTTACCCCAGGATATTTTATATTCTTTGTGGCTATTGTGAAGGGGGTTGTTTCCCTAATTTCTTTCTCAGGCTGTTTATTACTTGTACAAAGGAAGTCTACTGATTTAATTTTATATTGGGCACTTTGCTATATTTGTTTATCAGCTGGTAAAGTTCTCTGGCTGAGTTTTGGGGGTTGCTTATGTATACTATCATATCATCTGCAAATAGTGATTCTTTTATTTATTCTCTGCTGATTTGTATCACCTTGACCTCTATTTGTTATCTTATTATTCTAATTAGCTCTTGGTGTACTATATTGATTAGATACGGGGAGAGTGGGCATCCTTTTTTGTCCCTGATTTTAGTGGGATTTCTCAAAGTATCTCTTGATTTAATTTGATATTGGCTGTTGGTTTGCTGTACATTGCTTTTATAATGTTTAGATATGGACCTTGAATTCTTGATCTCTCCAATACTTTTAACATGAAGCGGTGTTGTATTTTGTCTAATGCTTTTTCTGCATTTAAGAAGATGATTGTATAACTTTTTTCTTTGGGTTTATTTATATAGTGGATTGCATTATTAGATTATTGTCTATTGAACCAAACTTGCATCCCTTGGATGAAGCCTAGTTGATGATCGTGAATGATAGTTTTAAGGTGTTCTTGGGTTCGGTTTGCAAAAATTTTATTGAGTATATTTCCTTCGATATTCATAAGCAAGAATGTTCAGACATTTGCTTTTTTCATTGGGTCCTTGTGTGGTTTAGGTATCAGAGTAACTGTGTCTTCATAAAATGAATTAGCTAATGTTCCTTCTGTTTCTATTTTATGGAATAGTTTGAGGAATATTGATATCAGGTCTTATTTGAAGGTCTGGTAGAATTCAGCACTACATCTATTCTGCCTTGGGCTCCTTTTTTTTGTTTTGTTTTTTTTTTTGTTTTTTTTTGTTTTTTTTTTGTTGTTTTTTTGATTAGGAGGTTTTCAATAACATCTTCTATTTCCTTATGGGATATGGGCCTCATTAGATAATTTACCTTCTCCTGATTTAATTTTGGTATGTGGTTTCTGTCTGGAAAACCATATATTTCATCTATATTTTTTCAGTCTTATTGAGTATAGATATTTTACTAGGATCTGAAGATTTTTTAAAAATTTTCTCCATTTCTGTTGTTGTGTCTCGCTTTTCCTTTCTAATTTTGTTAATTTGGATACTACCCCTTTAGTTTGTCTAGGGGTTTATCTATATTGTTGGTTCTCCCAAAGAACCAGCTTTTGGTTTTATTGATTCTTTTTATTTTTCTCATTGTTTCTATTTGGTTGGTTTCAGCCTTGAGTTTGAATATTTCCTGCCTTCTACTCCTGTTGGGTGTGTTAGCATCTTTTTTTTTCAACCTCTCAAGTGTACTGTTAAGTTGCTAGTGAGAGATCTTTCCAGTTTCTTTACCAGAGCACTTAGTGCTATACATTTTTCTCTTAGCACTGCTTTGATTGTGTCCCATAAGTTTGGGTATGATGTGTCAATATTTTCATTAAATTTAAGGAAGTCATAAATGTTTTCTTTATTTCTTTCCTTTTCAAGTTATCATTGAGTAGAGAGTTGTTCTGTTTCCACGTGAACTAGGGCTTTTTGTCTTACACCATGGTGATCTTTTAGGCTGTATGGAATTATTTCAATCTTTTTGTGTTGGTTGAGGATTTCTTGTGATCAATTTTATGGTCAATTTTAAAAAAAGTTATCATGTGGTACTGAGAAGGTGTATTCTTTTGTTTTAGGGTGAAATGCTATGTAGATATCTTTTAAATCTATTTGGGTTATAACCTCTTTTAGTTTCACAGTGTCTCTGTTTAGTTTCTGTTCCAATGACCTGTCCATTGGTAATTGTGGGTTGTTGAAGTCTGCCACTATTCTTATGTGGGGTTCAATGTATGGCTTGAGCTTTAGTAAAGTTTCTTTCACGAATAGGGTTGCCCTTGCATTTGGGGCATAGATGTTCAGAATTGAGACTTTCTCTTGGTGGATTTTCCCTTTAATCATTATGAAGTGTCCTTGCTCATCGCACTTGATAACTTGTGGTTGAAAGTCTATTTTATTGGATATTAGGATGACACCTCCAGCTTGTTTTCTGGAACCATTAGCTTGGAAGACCTTTTTTCATCCTTTTATGCTGAGATGATGTCTGTCTTTGTTATTGAGATGTGTTTCTTATATGAAGTAAAATGCTGGATCTTGTTTGTATTTCCAGTCTCATACTTATGCCTTTTTATGGGTGAGTGGAGTCCATTAATATTGAGAGATATTAAAGACAGATGACTATTGGCTCCTGATATGTTTGTTATTGTAGGTGCTT
>JADRCD010238645.1:0-27857 GCA_019843815.1 Montemys delectorum
TCTCTCTCTCTCTGGCTCTCTGTGCATGTGTGCATCACACTTTTTCCTTCCTTCCTTCCTTTTTCCCCCTCCCATGTCAGTCTCTGTCTCTCTCTCTCTTTCTTTCTTTCTTTCTTTCTTTCTTTCTTTCTTTCTTTCTTTCTTTCTTTCTTTCTTTCTTCCTTTTTCTCTTTCTTCTTTCTTGTCATATTGGGGACTGAACCCAGGACTTTGTATATGTCAGGCAAGTGCTCTACTGCTGACCTCTATTGCCAGAAGAGACACATTCTCAGTGTGATGCCACAGGAAGTACCAGCTGGCACAATCACTTTGATAGATTCCTTAGAAATATTTTTTAAAGATGACTAGATAAATATTTCCCTATTTGCCCTCCCAGGAAAATATCCCAAATAAGTACACTAAACATGCAGAAAACAACCCAAACCACTGTATACATTATGGTATTTTATACTATTCAATATTCTGCAACAATAAAAGTATAAACATTACATACAATTAAATGGAAATCTCTCACAGAAAATTGTTAAAGACTGAGGGATGGACTAGTGGTTTATAGAGGTTGCTGCTCTTCCAGAAGATCCAAGTTCAGTTTTCAACACCCACGTAGGGTGGCTCATAACTACCTGTAACTCCATCTCCATGGGATCCAACTTCCCCTCTTCTGGCTTCTATGGGTACTTGCACACATGTGGCATACACACAGATACATACATGTACACACAATATTTATATATCTGTATATTCCATCTATCTATCTATCTATCTATCTATCTATCTATCTAATAAGTAAGTGTTAAAACAATATTCATGTTAATTTACATAGATTTATAGGAAAATTTAAAATGAGGACAACTTTATGGTGAGAACAGCCAAATAATGGTTCTCTTTAAGGCTGTAATGAAGGAGTGGGGTACAGGACAGAATCCTAGATGCTGAAATGCTCCATATTTTGATTTGGTAGTGGTTATATGAATGATTTCATTTGGGAATAATTTACCCACTGAAGTGTGATTCTTGTTAGATGAGCTTTTAGTTTATGAAATGAGTTAGATAATGAAAGATGGAAACGTCAAGGGAGCTGGGGTGCTTTTGGTGACAGTGATGACTCTGATGCAAGACCGATTCATGCATCTGACATTTATCAAAGACCTGAATGGCAGGTTCTACTCAAGAAGCAAACATGAGCCAAGTGTGGAGGTGCATGCCTGCCATCACAGCTCCTGGGAGAGAGCATAAAAAGAAAGAGAAGAAAAAGAAAAGAATAAGGGAGAGACACCTAGCCTCCCCATGGTGACCAACTCTACGTAACTAACTATATAGGGCTATTTTTCTCTTTTTGCCTCTGAAACACAATTGTGGATTCACTACTTCACTTTCCCTTCATAAGAGAGAGGAAATACAGACACTCATTTCTGAATGAATATTGGATTCTGTTGGATTTGGGGAAATGTGGTTCAAGGTGGGTTTCTGGTGGGATAGAGTGGGCTCATAGTTCTGAATTCATCAAATCAAGTTGAAAGGCAAAGATTGCAGAGCACCAAAGCCACAACTGATTATCTACTCAAAGTGAGTTGTCACTTGGTCCTGTCCACCAGGCCTGCCACTTGTCAGGACCACCTCTAAGAGCCTTTGGAAGAGACACCATGGAGGACCCCTTGGAGTTTCTGAAGAAGCTGCTGAGAGTTTCATGTCTAATCTTGAATCTCTGCTCCTTTGTTACTTCTTCTCTCCCCCACTTGGCCACTGGCTCTTTCTTTCTGGGGTCTGATCCTTCAACTTGCTCCCTGGACAAGCATTACATGGTGACAGCCAGAGGAGAAGATGGATGGGGTGGACAAGAACCAGGAGGCCAAAGGTCAACAGCCAGTCTCCCTGCAGATACCAAGGTTATGTATGTAGACACCCTAGGCCTTTGGAGCTTAAAGAAGGCAAGCCATCAGATGCCTTCTCTTCATGGAACCATTACAGTAATATTATCGTCTGAATGTTTAGCAGAGGGCCTAGAGAGAGGCTACTGCTGAAGCACAGAGTGTTGGTGGCAGGTCTTCATCTCCCTCTCCCTCTGACTTCTGTTTTCAAGAGGGCCTCCCATGAGTACACGGGCAACTGAATAGGGACTTTCCTGGTCTTGTCTATAGTTAGCTGAGTGTCTCCAGTTTCTCCCAAATGACACTAGCAAGTTTGGACAACCTGAAGCCTGTTGGTTGCAGACACCCTAAGGTAGTGATAACTGTAACCCAACACAAAATCCCACGTATTTAAAGTATTCCAAGCTGTACATGGGTGGGTAGGGGGTTGTGTAAATGTTTCTGTGGGCATGTGAACATTTGTTTGTGTGTAGGCCAAAGACCAACATTAAGTATTGTCCTGGATCGCTTCCTCTCTCTCAGTTAACCTAGAGCTCATAGATTTGGCTAGGCTGTTTCTGTCTTAGCCAGGGTTTCTATTGCTGTAATGAAAACCCACAATCAATAGCAACTTGGGGAGGAAAGGGTTTATTCACCTTGTAATTGTAGGGAAGCTAGAGCAGGAAACCTGGAGGCAGGAGCTGATGCAGAGGCCATGGAGGAATGCTGCTTACTGGCTTTATCCTCATGACTTGCTCAGCCTGCTTCCTTATATCATCCAGTGCTACCCACCAAGGAGTGGCACCACCCTATAGGATTGGCCCATACACATCAATTTTCAGTCAAGAAAATGCACCACAGGCTTGCCCACAGGCTGGCCATTCTGGTGGGAACATTTTCTCTATTGAGGTTCCTTCTTCCAAAATGACTCTAACTTGCATTAAGTTGAAATAAAAACTAGCCAGTACAGTGACCACAGATCCAGGGATTTTCCTGTCTCTACCCTCAACTAGTGTTGGGATTACAGGCACACAATGTGTTGTCTGGCTCTTTCCATACCTTTTTATGTGGGTGCTGAAAATCTGAGTAAACATCTTAATGCTTGTATGGAAGGCACTTTACCCACTGAGCCATCTCCCATTGTGAGAAGTGTGTGTGTGTGTGTGTGTGTGTGTGTGTGTGTGTGTGTGTGTGTGTGTGAGAGAGAGAGAGAGAGAGAGAGAGAGAGAGAGCGCTTCCTACCTCCCTACCTCGCCCTCCCCACCTGTCTCCTATAGTTTGTGCAGTTCTCCATAGTGAAGTTTTGAGATGACAATGTCACATCCTGTTGTCAAAAGTTTGGACATACCTACTACAAAGGAAGCAGCCATTGCCACTGATGTTACTTCTCCTCTCCGGGAGACTGGTTAAATCTCACTTTCTCCATATAGTTAACAAGAAACCTCCCCAAGACCAGTTTCTGTCTGGCCTTACCTTTCAGTCAAAGGTCTAGGAAAAAAAATGTGGCTGGAGATTTAAAAAACGCCGAAGGCACAGCTGTCTATGGAGTAAAGGAGCACGGAGCTCCGGATAAAGGCTCATTCATCTCAAGGAGCTTCACGCTTGAAAGGCACTGAGCACCTGAAGAGAAATTGTGCAAACTGACATCACAATAAACAGGGGAAGCATGTCTATAAAACCCCAGACAGGCAACAATGCAGCTGGTGACATCAGGTCCCACAGTGACTATGAAGTGAGCCTCAGTCATCCTGTGTAGGGACACTTCAGACAGATGGGTGGACAGAGAGGCAACAGACCTGAGCAAAGGAGCTAGCTCAGTCCAGCAGGGATCATTATACTGGAGGACAGGGAGAGATGGTCACAAGCCTCCCAGGGACACAGACAAGTTCGCTCCCTACCTTACAGATCTGCAGAGGAAGCCCAGGACCAAGTCTTTCACTCCTTCCGGAACTCATTCACTCACTCGGACATCTGATGCACAGCTAATACATCCTAGGTCCCCAGTTTAATATTAGAATCTGGATATAAAACAAAACCAGACCTGCTTTCTGGCTTAATCCTCAAAGATCTACTATCATTTTAAAACATCAACTTTCTTTTTCACATTTGTAGAAGTAATTTTAGAATGGTTATATTATAGGAAACGTACGAGAACATCAAGGAGGAGATTTAAAAACAACACAGAAACTCACTTCTCACAAACAGTCACTGCATATTTGTGATGCCTTGGGTAGAGTGCCTCGGGCCCACGTTCCCAGTGTGGGGGAGAGCCTGGAAGTACCAGGAGACCGGAGCATGAAGGGGTGTGCCTTGAGGTGAAGGCACTCTTGGTGGAGGGTGAGGTGGGGCTCCCCAGAAGACAGTTCAGGAAGGAGTAGGAAAGCCTGAAGGCAGAGGTTCAGGGTACCTCAGAGTATCCTGAGATGGAGGAGCAGACCATAAGGCTGTCACAGAGCTCCAGCTGCCAGCCAGCTCGACTTCCACCCTGCAGCATTTCGTACAGCAGAAATGAACGGAGGTGTGCCAGCAATGTGTTGCTAATGACTTCTCAAGCATGACTGAATTGTTTTTCAACTGTGGAACCACAGCAGAGCAGACTCCAGTGGCTACTGTGTGCACTTTAGTTTCAGTTACAATGCATTCAGATAAGCTTCATAGGAAGGCAAGAAGGGGCAAGGCAAGGTAAGCAAAAATGGGGCTTAAACACAGGAAAATGTCCACCACTCCTTCCTTGGCCTGATAAATTGCAAGGACCATGGAGATGGAGTCCATCCAGTCCTGATGCCTGCCATAGCTCAAGCAACTCAGGCATAAGATTTGAGCCTTCACATTAGCAGTACTTATGGAATGCATGTCTTGACAACCAACACCCTTCACCTTGGTGAACAAACTTCCCTACTGCCACAGTAGTGCTAGACCAGTCAAGATGAGAGGGGCAGTTTCTAAACAAAGAAAGGATACTCACAAATGCTCCATGAGAAACAGTGACAGATATAGGAAAGGGTAGTAGCTGAGGTCCTGCCTTGAGGATGGTTAACTAGATAGACCACAAGCTCGGAGGAGATCCCTGGAGCTTATGTTCCCTTCCTTCCTACCAAACCATCACTGAGTGAAAGTTATGCTGTGCTTGTGCCCTTGCATATGTGTCCAGGGTGAGGCTGACATTTGCTAGGATAGAAGCCTGGCTAGTGTGACCAACAGCACTAACTTTAGAGAGAAGACTGACACGATCCAACCTGTGTTCTAAGAAGACAGTGGCAGCCACTTGGGATCTTTTGAGCTGCTTTCTATAGTTCCCAGAATAGGTCTAGTGGTCCACACAACTACCCAGTCCTTAGGCCAAAGCAGCCAGTCACCATTGGTCTTCTTTGTGGATATGGAGGCTTGAGGACAATGTTGGTCATTCTACTGCAGGTGCTAGGCATTTGGTTTTTGAGATAGGACTAGTCCTTGGCCTGGAGCTCACTACATAGGCTGAGATGGCTTGGCTAATGAGTCCCAGGGATCTGCCTATCTCTGCTTCCCTAGCTCTATGATTATAATTATGAGCCCGTGTTGACATGGCAAGCTATTCTTTTTAAGTGGGTTCTGGGGATTGAACTCAGTTGGTCAAGCTTAAGCAACAAGACCTTTATAGACAAACAGCACCATCTCCCCAGCCCCAATGGCTAGTCTTTTAATTGTCCCTGAACAACTTTCACAGGCCTCACACTGATGTTTCTTGTAATCAAAGTTGTTTTCCTAAAGTGAAATTGAAGAACCATGTAGCATCTAATAAGGTGCAGTGACGCTGCTAGCTTGTCTGTTAGCAAGGAGAAATAGTTAGGCCAAATAAATAAATGGCGGATGGAGTGTCACACAATTAGAGGGCCCAGGCTGTAATCAGGTTCCATGAGTAAAGTTTCTTCTGGATCCTGTCTTCTGCCTACAGGTACTTACTTGGCTAAGTAAGCCAAGTAAGGAGAGGGGCTCCGTATCAATGGGATAGAGAATATAGGGGAGCCTCGGTTGGCCAGTATAGATTTGGCACTACAAAGAACTATAAAGACTACATGGGCTGAGGTGGTCATAGGAAGACATGATGCATGAGTGGAGAAGGGAACTGAGCAGAGCAGTGTAGATTGCCCTAGGCTTCGGTGTGACATACAGGGAGATGACTCCTGGTGTAGAGGGTGCAAGAGGGTTACTGATGCTGGAATGAGCCAGGCAGTCTGAAGAAGAGATCCCCTTGTTAATAAGACGAGAGCCCCGGATCCACACTGGCCCCCACTAAGCAGCATCACCAGCTATGAGAAGGAGATCTGGGGTGCTTTTAGTTAGCCTTTCTGAGGTTCCATTGTAAACAGGGCCCTGCAATGCCAGGCTCTCTTATTGGGACTTGGTGAGATTGAAGCCTGGAGTCTACCTAGTCAAGCACTTAGCACACTCATGTTGACTTTTCTCCCCAGCAAAGCAAGCCAGTGAGTCCCTACCTGCAGGTTAAGGCCTTTTGAGCCAACACTTGACAGTAGTGTATGATTCCTCATAAGTTCAAAGGCTCCAGGATTTTGAAGGTTGTAGACTAAACCCAGTCCCAGCAGCACTGCTTGCTCTGGGATACAGCTGTGCTGAATGTGTCGGATGCTTAACTTGCTGCCAATTTCAGAGATGCTGTGATGGCAGGCATAGGGTCTGGGTAGAGTCAGAGGCAACAGGACACATGGGCACTTCGGCCCTGGCGAGATGACCACATCAGACTGCTGACCGTGCAAGCAATAGGCAGGCAGACGGGGAAACGTAGGCTGACTGTGATTAAGAACCTCGACATATGGGTCCTAGCCAGAGCTGCTGTGTGGAAACACAATGAAGAGGTGAGGCAAGATATTTGGCTAGGTGATAGAATACTGATATTAAACAAGCAACAACAACAACAAACCAAAAAGAGAGAGAGAGGGACTATTCTCCCAAGTCTTAGTTCAATATTGATAAGCTCTGCAAAGCACTGTCCCTCTTGATACATGCTTCTATATCCATAAAGATGAAGAAGAGACTCGCTCTTTCAGCTTCTTAGAACTCTCCAGGTTTCCTGCTTTGGGCTCCAGACCCAAAGGAAAGAAATATGAATATTAATTGAATCACAAATAGAATGTGAATACAAACTATGCATGTGATTATAAAGATACACATGAATACAGCCCATGTCTCCCTCCTCCAGTCTCTGGGAGAGAACAATTCATTCCATGTTCCATTTGGAGTCAATCAAAACATCCTGTTTTCTGTACATATCATGGGTGTGGTCCAAAACAGCTTTCTCAGCCATTGTCTGCTGTCACAATAAAGACAGGTGTATACTGCCACCAGTGTGTGGGGGGGTAGGGTGTCTCTTCTTGTAGCTGTTGTCTATTCCCTACTCCACGAGCTCAACTTTAGGAGAACTCTGAAGTAAAGGATCACCCTTGCTCTGGGTCTCTGCAGACCACTTAGGAATCCTGTATACCAGCAGGCGATGTTCTTTAGGACAGATGTTTAATATGTATTTATGAAGAATACTGGGCATTTAAAAAGAAAAGGTCGTTCAAGGTCAGGTGTTATGAGAAGAAGCTTCCACAAGGCTCTAAGGGATTTAAGATGGCTATGGAAGGGAAGAATAAATGTGGAAAGGTAAAGGCGGGAGTTCCAGCTTGCTGGAAGGACATGAGCAAGTGGGTCTCGTCTGTGTACTTGCTTATTGCCCAGGCATTCCCCTAGAGATAGATCTGATATTAAGACACTCATGAGAACTTTAGTGTCTGGACCTGTAACATATAAGATCTGAGACCAAGGAGCGTGCAAAGGTGGGTACTATCCAGTGAAGCTCTGTCGTAACCCCCTACCTCTTTAACAGAGTGTTAATGTCCTAGGCTGGTCTATAAGAAAGGATGCCTAGCTATCATGGACTTACCTAATACATTACATTAGTTGCACCTTACCGGAGCAGAAGGCAGGATGTTAGAGAGTGTGTGACACCTACCGCTAACCCTGGGCTCCCTGCATATCCAGTGCAATGCACTCTGACTGAGAGTGCATCCTGTTGCAGACATTTCTATACTGCTCTAGAGAAAGGTCCCACTCCGAGCTTCCAAGGCTTGCAGTCGGAGCAATTCACAGGTTCTGAGCTCTTAACCCTAGCTTAGTCCTTAGAACCAAGCTCTGTGACCAAGACCAAGGGGGAAGGAGGTTAACAAGCTGACTTAGGGATGCTTGAACAGGGGGTGTTCAAATTCATTCCTTACCCATTCAGTGATTTTGGAATTAATTAAATATCCCATTTTACCCAAGCTTTAGGGTATTTTTGCTCTAGAAAGCATCTTTTCTCTTAACTAAATTGAGGCCCATAAATGAGAAATACAGTGCATGAAATCTCTGTGTGTCACGCCATAAATCTCGGGCACAGGCCTTTGCAAATCTCCCGTAGGATAAATTGTAGCAATAAAATGTTTGCATTTTCTCCTTGTAGTTGCTGGGTACAGGGAGTTGAGACTTTCCCAGCCATGGGCACTTTGATTGAAGATCACGAAGCTATACAAGGGGATATGAGGCAGCTAGACTGTGGGCCCTGAGGGTGGCCAGTCCTCTGTCCTCTTGTCACCATTCAAAAAGTATAGATGCTCTGCTCTGGCAATGACCTTGGAAGAAAACTTGGAGAAAAGGTTCATATCAGGTGGAGGAGATATAGGTTTAAAACAGAAAAGGGGTACTGTGTTTCTAGGAATCTGATGGAGATCTTTGATCTAAATGATTTTTAAATCTATAACTAAAATTTTCTTGTGTGTATATAAATACAAACATACATACATATACATAATATATATGTATATACATAATATATGTATATACAGATGGATATAGCAATTCATTTTTCATCCTAGGTTTTAGGATAGGGTCTCACACTGAACCTGGAGTTCACCAATTTGGCTAGACTGCCTTTCCATCAAGCACCAAGGATCTACTCATTTCTGCTCCCCACCCCAGGTCTGGAATTCTAGGTGTAAGCCTTATGCCAGGCCCTTCACGTGGATGCAGTGGATCTGAACTCAGGTCCTCAAGCTTGTGCATCAAATGGAGCCATTTCTCCAGACACCCAAACTGCTTCATGTTTTTTCTTACCAGTCTTCTTTGTTTCTTTCAACCTGTCTTCCAGTATTTTATTCATTCAGTTAAAAATTAAAGAATAGTTTTTTTAAAAAAGAATGAACAAACTCGTATTTCTCTACACAGAAAAAAACAAAATGTAGAGTCAAAACACAAGTTCCCCAAATTATCTACAGCACAAAAGCAAGTAGGTGTGTGTTGTTCAGCAACATATACACAGACAGGAAAGGTATGGGGTCAGATATGGACAGCACAGACAGGAAAGGTAAGACATCATTGGATGTGTAACAGTAACCAGAAACCTCAGAGAAGGGTGTCAAAAGATGAAAGATGGGTGAGGACATATCTCAGTCTATTAAGAGAAGAAAAAGTTCAAAGTATTAAGTGTAAAATATTAATGTTTACTGATCCTAACATATGAGTGTGTGGGACCTTGTCATGGTATATTACATTATAAACATAATATTGCAGAAATAAAGTAAAGGTATATTTAAAGAATTACCCACTCCTGTTGGAGAGGTGCCAAAAGGCATCTTTTCAGATTTGTAAGGGACTTGTTTATTCCAATCTGGATGGTCCTAGGAGATTGATTTTGTGCATTGTGTCCCTTGGTCCTTGAAGCATGCCGATGTTTCTTCTTGTATTCACCCAACCTTGACACTTACTGTACACAGCAACTGAGAGAAGAGGTTAGACAGAAGTAGGAAGGGAAGACATGGGGCTGGTTGTCTTTTCCTGAGCTTGGTGGTAGGCATTACTGGGAGAGCTCCAGAGAAAAACTATTTAGCATTAGGGAAACTGGAGGGGGTGTTACAAGTCAGTCATTTCAAACTTTAATGTGAGCTCCCTGGATACCTTGTGTGGTGGTTTTAATGAGAATGGACCCCCAGAGGTACACAGAGGTTACTGCTTGGTCACCAGGGAGTGGCATTATTGGAAAGGATTAGAGGCATGGCTCTGTTGGAGTGGGTATGGCCTTGTTGGAGGAAGTGTGTCACTGAGAGTGGGCTTTGAAGTTTCAATGGCAAAAACTAAGGCCTCGTGTCTTTTCTGTTCCTGCTGTCTGTGGCTCTGTCTGCAGAACTCTCAACTTCTCCAGCACCATGTCTGTTTGTATGCTGCCACATTCCCTGCCATGGCCACATGGACTAAACCTCTGAAAAGGTTAGCCCTAATCGAATGCTTTCTTTTATAAGAGTTGTCATAGTTAAGGTGTCTATTCACAGTCACAGAACACTGACTAACACAGACTCTTAACAAGAAGGGTGAAACCGAAGATTATACACTTCTACTGAGCTGTCCCATGATGTTACTGCTGATGGCCCAAGGACTAGACTTTGAACAGAAAGATCTTAAAGAAGTGTGCTTCTTTGCATTACCCAGTATATCCCATGGCATATTTCTCTAACAGGAACCGTTCTTCTATGCCTAAGGAGCCATTCTCCTATGCTCAATATAAAGAAGGGGAATTCATGGTGAAGAACAAGTGTAGAATATTGTCATAGGGTTCCAGCCATTCTCCCAAGCCATGAAGCTACTCTGGGGCAGATCTGTACCTGTGTTTGGACTTTCAATCTACATACAGTTCAATGGTTTAAATGAAATAAGCGCAATAGACAGGATTTACTAAATAGCCAGTGAATATAACTTAAAGCAACATTTCACAGACTAATTCACTTAAACCAGAAAAGCAGTGGAGAAGGGGAGAAAATTATTTTTTTTCATTGTTAAATTGTAGCATTGCTGTAAACTGTAAGCTCCTGTAACTGACTTCACATATAATTTGATTTTACCTGCACACTTTATCAGCATGGGTTGCACAAATAAAGGCTCACCTTGGCTGATTAATATGTCCCTGCCAGACTCCCAGTCTCTTTCTTGAGCTTCCTAGAATATCTTACTCTGACAATGTCTCTTCTCTAGGCTTCATTTTTTTGTCACCTAAAAATGGTGTTGGTCCCACTGTCTGTAAGGTCTTTTCAGTTTTAATAGTTTTCAAGTCCAAAGTTTTCTTCTTTGCAGACCTTAAATATGATTTTCTGGACTCCTCTCTTCAGCTGTCATTTTCTCTTTACATGGTTCACAGCCTTCTTGCCCAGGAAAGTGATAAGTGAGCAGAAGGACTATTGATATCGTAGTTACTTTATATTCAGCAAAGAGGGTCAAGGTACTATTTAAAACCCAGCAACAGAATGGCTTTCTGTGTGAGTCTCAAAGGCTCTTAGGCCTCAAGTCTATGTGCAAAGAAAGAAAGTAATTAATCCTCCCATGTCTTGCCTGTCTTAAAAGAAAGAACATGGTCAAGTGTAGGAGCCCATCAGAAAACAGAATCAAGCCAACTGGTTTTTTACCACCTTTATGCCCAAGACTACAGACTTCAAATGGACAAAGCCAAGTCCTCTGATTTAACTCTGCAGAGTCCTTTCTGCCCAGGAACTTCCTCCTTCCCTGGAGACAGGCCTGGTTTGAGACCAGTGCTGGGAATGAGAGCCTGGCAGCACTGGGCTCATAAAGACTCTCTTGGCTTGTAAGGATATCGTTAGGGGTAGGTTAGAGTGGGACATACCACTGAGCAGCATGCTTGAGCTAATGAAAGTATTTTTTTGCCTTTCAGGCTCATGATTTTACAAAACACAGGTTATTTGTCTACAAGATTCGTTGTTTCTTGAGCTCTTTAAAAAAAAAAAAAAAAAAGATTTATTTATTATAGCTGTCTTCAGATGCACCAGAAGAGGGCATCGGATCTCATTACAGGCGGTTGTGAGCCACCATGTGGTTGCTGGGATTTGAATTCAGGACCTTTGGAAGAGTAGTCAGTGAGTGCTCTTAACCGGTGAGCCATCTCGCCAGCCTGTCTCTTGAACTTAGGTTCTAGGACTCTACATGGGAAAGTGAAATTGGAACATAAGCGTACTGATGGTTGATATAGCCAGGTTAAGTACATAGGTGCTAACTAAACGATTCTATGTGTTTCTGTGTGGTGAAAATATTTTACAATAACCATTAAAATGCTTAGGGTTCACCAATCTTGGGATTTCTCATGTTTGTTTAAAAATACAGATTGCTATTTAGTAGCCTCTGGGCTAGAGATTCTCCATTTATGCAAAGCTCCTAAGTATTGTTACTGATGCACAGACTACACCTTGAGCAACAAGAGAATTTCTCAAGCCTGGACACATGCTAGAGTTATTTTTAAAAGAACCCTACTGTCTGTGACCCTGAGGGATTCTGGTTCATTCGGTCTGATGCACCTATTCCCCCAAGTGATGCTTATGTGAAAATAGAGTTTGAAATCATTGGACCAAAGCATTCTCTCAAAAGCATTCCTCTGCAGCTAAAGCCCAGGAGAAGCAGATACTTTTCCAGGTCACACATCATCAGGCTGAGAACCTACTCTTATAATTCTTAATAACTCCTACCCCTCCACCCACATCTGTCCTGGCACAAGTGCTTACACCAGCTTTTCCAAACCTGGACTGTGGTGGTTTGAACCCCCATAGCCTCATATATTTGAATGCTTGGTCATCAGGGAGTGGCATTACTGGAGAAGGATTAGGAGGTGTGGCCTTGTTAGACTGAGTACAGCTTTGCCACTAGGGGTGGGCTTTGGGGTTTCAAAATCTCAAGCCAGGCTCAGTGTCTCTCTCTTCCTTCAGCCTGTGGATCCAAAGGTAGAACCCTCAACTACTTTTCCAGCACTATGTCAGCCTGCAAGCTGCCATACTTCCCTCCACGATGATAATGAGCTAAACCTCTGAAACTGTAAGCCAGACCCAATTAAATGTTTCCTTTACAAGAATTGCTTGGGTCCTGGTGCCTCGTCACAGCAATAGAACAGAAACTAAGACACCTATCTTCTGGGTTTCCTATCCCACAAGTTGATCATTCATTCATCTTAACAACTGTACAGATGTAGCCTGGTGAAAGAGACTAGACAGATCCTCGGCAGGGCTGTAAATGGAGGCGGGCTATCACTGACACTCTCCCTTAGCCTCCTTCCCTTCCAGAGCCCATTCATCCACACACAGAAGCTCTCTTGTGGGGGTGGTTATTCCACAGATCTGAACAATCCTTCATGGAAGTCCTCATGGAAGGTTCTAGATGTGTCCCATCTCTTCTCTCCTCATGGAAGAGTCTAGATGTGTCCCATCTCTTCTCTCTTCTCCCTTCCCGTCCCTCTCCTCTCTTCTCTTCCCTCCCCTCCCCTCTCTTCATTTCATCTCCTTTTTAAAAGATCTTATTATGTAGGTTAAGCTGATCTGGAACTCATGATCTTTCTTCCTCAGCCTCTCAAGTACTCAGATTATAGATATGTACAGGTATGTGTGCTCAGTTACTTTTCTCTAACATTTTCTTTAAGTTTAATTTTTGTTTTGTTTTGTAGCTTCTGTTGAATCTTGCAACTAAAAAAAAAGTTGATCAAAGTTAAAATAAAAAATAAATTTGACCTCTAAGTATATTTAGCTACACGACACAGGTTATGATTAGTGTTTTGATTGTGTCTTTCAATTCTATTCCCAATGCAACTGTCTCTTTGATTCATTAGTAATTTAGAAGGGCAATTTTATGTTTCTAAACATATGCCTTTCTTGTTTTTAGACATTAAAAATAAAACACTATTAGTACTTTTGATTTAATTGCACTGTGGTCAGAGAATATTATTTCTAGGCATTGGCCCTGTGAAGTATGACTTCCCTGGAACATAGACTATGAGCACTTTGTGTAACTCTTGCATGAACTGAGTTCATAGTAAAATGCTGCATGCTGATTTTGTTTATATCTTCTGTAGCCTTGATAACCAATTTTCCATTTAATCTACATTTTTGATAGGGTTGCTTTATCAGTCAGTAACTATGTTTTCTGTTAGCTTCTGTGTTGCACACAGCCAGTCTAAATCATTAAGTCTATGAAAGCTTGCTATTGTTAGACTTCTTACTAGATTTTTTTCTTGCTCCTTTTTCCTTCTTATTTTGTTGTAGCTCTTTCTTCATTAGGAACTTTTCAAACCAAATTCTATAACTCTTTTTGGTGGGGAGGGTATCTTTTATTTCTTGATGTTGCTGGAAATGGAATTAGAGCTTATGCATGCTAAATATGCAATCTAACACTAGACATATTACTATCATCAATGCACTATCTTAAGAGACAGCGAATGCATCTGAGGCTTGCCTAAAAATCAAGATGACCTTGAACTCCCAAACCTCCAGCCTTCGCCTGTCAAGTAACAAGTGCATTCCAGGCAGGACTCGCCACGGCCAACACTAACCACTTTTAAGAAAGTCTATCAGATGGATTTCAAAATCTCTGTTTAATCTGAAGAGGCTTGATACATTGACAATTTGATTCTTCAGCTTTCTTTCTTGGCCTATTTTTACATTTTAGGATTTTGTACATGAAAGCTAGGCTTCCTCTGAGTGACAGGTAGTTGTTTATGTCTTCTTTCCTTTTGCAGATGGGGTCCTGCCCAGTTGCATACACACACACACACACACACACACACACACACACACACACGTACATGTGTACATATATTATACATATAACACACACATATATGTACATGTGTACATATATTATACATATCACACACACACACACACACTCACATCCATATCTAACCCTTGGGTATTTTGGTTTAGTTCCTGACCACAAACCATTGTCTCTAGGACTATAGCTTGCATAGACTCATTGACAATATTTAGGCCTCATTTATGGTGACTGCACCCCTTGAGTTGGCTATAAACACTAAGCTAGCTTCAGCCTTTCATCTTGACTGGTCACAATTAGAACACTTTGCCACATGTAACATGAACCTCAGTGCATCCATAGCTCAGTGTGATCCTTCTTGGACCTTCTACATCAGTCCTGGCTGTAGAGGTGGAGACAGAATGTGTCTGCATTACTGAGCTCAACTGTGTCACTCCACATTTGTTTTTACCATTCATCCCAATGGTAAAAAATATACATTTTATACATGTAGAGCAGGATAGTATAGGGCATACACCACATACTTAAAGTGTAGATTTCCAGAGAATGAGCCCAGGTGCCAGGGCAATAATGGAGGATGCTATTTCCTTGGAAGATGAAGGTTGGTATGTATTATGTCACATACATTCTTCCAGAACAGCAATGTCAGAAGGACAGATGCCCTGGTTCTATTCTATTCTCACCCTGTGCAATTTCAGGACCAAGAGACTGCCAGGAAATGAGCACAGAGAAAAGGAAATGAATATCTGAGCATTTTCAATCCTTCCTGATGATGTTCTTAGACTCTAATCCAAACACCTACCCCCTGGATCATAATATCAGTGTTACAATAAAGTCAGCACATTTTTAGGATCAGGGACGACTTGAAGTTAGCACACGTTTGAGCTGCTTAGGTGAGATATGAGCATGTCCTGCTTTATCACAAAGCAGCAACATGAAAAACTATTTACTGAGAAACACACCAACCACTAAATTAAAGATGATGAGCAAGTGCCTTCACACTGCCACCATGGTGTTTGTGTATCTTCCCCCTTTCACACTATTTATGAGGGATAATTTGCTGATATTGTTGTTACCCTCAAATTATATACCAAAGGAAATTAAAAAGCACTACAGAGGAGGAAATAATGAATAGTAGCATTTAATTAAATCCAAAGTGGGTCCAATCAATGACTGCCTAATACAATAATGAGCTTAATTTAATTTTCATTTAATGGAAAAAGTAAAGCTTTAATCAACTGTCTATGGAATTTAATGACAGCAACTTTTAAAATGTAAGTTTTTCCAATGTGGAGTCCTAAAAGAATAACAATGACAAAAAACAATGTCAACTCCACTGGTCTATATCCACTTTCCAGGAGCATAGAGGAAAAAGCTCTCCACAGTAAGCAGGACTGAAGTTGGCACTTGTGGAAAGCTGAATTAATTAAAAACCAATACTCTAACTTCATGAACTTTAGAGTCATCAAAAAGCAAAAGACAAAAATTGGATTTCTAAGAATTGCTGGTCTAGAGTTGTTGCTCAAAAAGAACTGAAATAAACAGATTTCCACACCGGAGTTGGGCTGATTACTTCCTAGGGCTCCTGACTGCCTGAAGAGTAGCAGTTGAGTGCAAGGGAGAAAGCACGGTGTGGGAGAGACCTCCAGGCTCTCCAGTTAACTGATCGATGGCTAGGTGGCTCCACACAGGATTTGGTTAGATGGTGATGTGAGACTACTTTTCTAATACCTCGCTTTTAAAGCTCAAGTTTTATTTATGCTTTTGTCATTGTATGTGTGCTTGTGCATGCAGACACACAGGCATGCATGTTCCTGCATTGCCTGTGGAGGTCAGAGATCAAGCACAGGTGTCATTCCTTAGAAGCCACCCACCTTGTCTTTTGAGACAGGATCTCTAGGTGCAGCTTGAAGCTTGGTGAGTAGGCTGGGCTGCCAAGCCTGTTCTCCCGATGGGTCTGGCTGTCTCTCCTTCCCCAGACTGGGACTGAAAGTCTGTGCTACCATGCCTGACTTTCACATAGGTTCTGAGAATCAAAGTGAGGCTCATGGCAAGTCCTTAACTGACTGAGCTATCTCCCACCCTTACCCCAAGGCCCAGATCTGTGAGAATATGTCACTATGTTTGTTAAGCTTGAACTATTTGAGACCTTACACTTCCATGGGGAAAAGACTGTCTTGAGCTGGTTTATCCATGAAGATGTGAAATGTGTGGCAACTGGCACAACATCCAGACAGCCAACAGTGACCAGTCCTGGACCTTCAGCTTAACAGCTCCATGACATTGGGCAATTCACTTAATTGGTTGGAGACTCAAGTTCTCCACCTGAAAACAGAATTGATGCTATCCATCTTGCCATCCCTCATATGATTTGGGGATGCTTCATTAGATGGTGAAGAAATACTTTCTCAACATCTACTACACACCAGTCAGCTTGCTGAACACTGTTTCGTAAAACACATGACATTGTTTGGAGACATAATCAGAGCCACAAATACAGGGCCAGACCCAGAACTCAAAGACCATGCATCTGTCCCACCCTCTGCCACCTCGTGTTTGTTCATGGAGCTTATCCTAAGGGCAAAGGTGAGGGCTCTGTGTGGTTGGAATTATTTCATCTTCTTTATTCAGTTCATTTGCTTTTTTCTTGTTGGTCTCTATAAAAGTTATGCATCACATGCACACCCATGTACGTACACATCTAGACACACACACACATATGCACATACACATACACACATTCACACATTCACACACACACACACACATACACACACACACACACACACGTGCACACACACACACACACAATACCCTTCACATTCTATCTGCCTTCTGTATGTCACCTCTACAGCGGCAAGTATAACCAACTCATATACAGTTCTAGGTAACTCCAGGACAGGTCTTTGGAACAAAGCAGGTGCTATCAGTATGTGCTATGTGAACAGTTACTTTATATGCAGTCTCTTGGGCTGCTTTTCAGGCAACTGAAAAGTTCCTGTTACTTGCTCTTTAATAGTCTGTCACTTGCTCCACTGGGTGCCCGGTTCCTGTTATATAAGTAGTGTTTCATCAACTACTGTATTCAGCAGGATGCTGGGGTCAATCCCTAACCCCCAAACTGAGACTGGAACACGAATGACTCACCAGCTCCCCTAAAAGTCTAATTAATCACAGCAGCACCGGAGCAGAACAACATTAGTTCAGGGTATGTCAAGTAGTTTCCCTGGTATGACTGATGACTTTGAAGCAGCGGGGTTGGCTTGGGCAAGATCCTGTTGGGAAGATTCCAGATAGCCTTCATGATTATATTTCATACATCTCACTGAGGTTGGTTGGAAAGCCGAAATGGAAAAACAATGGTGTCTAACAATCTAACCCTCCATAATTTCCTCCACCTCGCTTTGCTAACAGTGCTCTGTAGGGAGAACATTAAAGTGTTCATTCACAGGAGAACTTTATAGCCATGGTGTAGTTTCAACAGGAGCTTCAGATGTTGTAAGTAAGAAGAGAAGGTAGATTCTGCAGAAGATAGAGTTGGTGGCTCACTTTAATCTTAGTCTGGCCTCCCTCTATGTGAGAAGGCTGTTGTCTTTGTAAGGTCATTAGTTTGACTTAACAGAGCAGGGTAGAAGGTTCCACTTTAGCCAACTTGGCACTGGTGATCTCTAGGATAGAAAGTGTGGCTCAACTAAACCACCAACCAAGGAGTGCACAGGGGGTACCCATGGCTCCAACTGGATATGTAGCGGAGGATTGCCTTATCTGGCATCACTAGGAGGGGATCTCCTTGGTCCTGTGGAGGCTTGATGACCCAGAATAGTGGAACTCTAGGCTACTGAGGCAAGAATGGGTGGGCAGGTGGTGGTGGGGGTACCCTCATAGAGGCAAGGAGAAGGAGGAGGGGATAGGGGGCTGGGGGGGGGGACGGGGAAGGGGGTAACATTCAAAATGTAAATAAATAAAATAACTAATAAAAATGAATAGCAAAAATGGGGCCCCAAACAGAAAACAACAAAAGAGCTAAGGTTGACAAGGGAGAACCCCAAACTGACCATCATTATTAGATTTTGTAAAGTCTCCACTGAAAGCAGAATTCAAGATGCCCTACTAACTGCAGTAGAACTGTGGTAATGGATATACAAAGAAATAAATGGAGATGGGAATTATTTATTTATATGTTTATATCACGTTAGTGTGAGCATTTTAAAAGCAAGCTCTGTATTTTAGTTGGCTTTTGTTCTATTCTTAAAATTTGGCATGATGCCTGATGCTTAATAGATATGCAATGAATGATTAATTGAGTTCAATAGTCTCCAAGTGTATAAGCCTTTTCAAAAATGATGTATTAATCTGATGCTTGCTCATATTCCAAATAGCCAAGCATGTCAAATGTGCTATCTTGAACGTAATAGGTCATGCCACAGTGAACTCTCACAGGTAGTCTAACCAAGATGGGCTGAAACTTGGATTCCAAGTACTTTAATAAATAGGGCTGTCTTTGGTACCAAAACACGGGAAAGGAGAACTATATGATATCTCAGGGACATCCAATAGACGGGTAGATATGCATTTACTCTGAAGGGAAAGCAGACCTCAGAAAGGGGAAATAGATCAAAGAGAAGATATCGGCAAGCCATTCTCATAAGCATACCAAGGTGGGGATTCTGTTAGTACCAGGACGTGGGCATCGTCCTATGTCCTCAGTGGGTAGACTGTTGTCTAGTAGAAACTAGACTGGTTAAGAACTCATCTACTTATCCTCTATGGGTACACAGGAAAAGGAGTTGGAATCAAAAGGCAGAATGTGTGCCTAGATGCTAAAAAATGACAGAATTTCCACTGCCAATTACTGGAGCTGTGGGTAGAGAGTTGGGGCTCAGCATGCAAGTAGTATGGTCGGTCACATGATCTTGGTCAGGGTAGAAGAGGAGCTAAAACTCAGAATGCAGAGCTAGCACACTCAAAACGGATGGAAACATATCATTCCAGGTTCCCTGAGAGCATCCTCATGACATGCAAGTGCTCATGTGTCCAGCCAACATAAAGAAGGACATTTAAAGACCTATTAAGTTCTCTGGTGAGTGATTCTGAGAGCCCTGAATCAGTAGCATTAGGCTCACCTGGAGACTGGCAGAGGTACACAGTATCAGGCCTTGATCTAGATCTGCTAAGTCTGAAATTTGGGAGGTGGGGAAGGAGCTGAGGAGCCAGTAATTTGTTCCCACAAACCCCTCAAGGGATCCCCAAACATGCTTAGGTGTGGAAAACACTGAGAGAGAAACTGAATCAGGCTTTCTTTCTTTTTGTGGACTGTCACAAACCTGTTGGACAGTCTAATGAGAGTGTAGGCTCCTTCGATGAACATTTTTCAAGTATAGAGAATCACAAAGGAAACCAATCACACTGAAATACACTTATCTGAAAAGATGCTGAAATATGGCTATAAAAATGTTATGATGGATGATATATACGATTCTTTATTAATGCATTAAATATCACCATCTTGTGGAAGATCTAATAACATTTGTAATTTTGAAGTAGCAATGAAGTTAAACAGTATTTCAAGATGCCTGCAATACCTGGCATGTAATTTCCATTAATGACAAATTTCACAGTCCACTGCTACTGAATAGCAGATTGGTTGTCCACATTTACAATTGGAGAAATGCTAACTTTGAATTAGAGATTAGACAATGTTGAATTTTTATTAATTAAGTTAATGGCCTCCTCAATCTATTCAGGGTCCTCTAAGGATCTATGGATGTGTGATTAAGATATTTGTTATAAACATTGGACAACCATTAGTTTACTCTGTTCTTCTGATGTTATTCTTCATGTGTCCATTGTATGGGTGAGGAAATTAAGGCTCAGTGAATTAAGAAGACATATCCAGTGTCCTTTGTCCCTAGGATGAAGGTTCGGATCACATGTAGAATCAGGGTGTGTGTGTGTGTGTGTGTGTGTGTGTGTGTGTGTGTGTGGTCTGTGTATTGGTTGAGTGTGAGTAGGTAGACGCCATGGTGTGTGTGGTGAGAGGGTCACCTCAAATATTTGTCTTCATTTTCCACTGCGTTTGAGACGATCTCTTTGTTGTTTTTCTGCCTCATTCTCAGCTCCCTGGGCCTTAAGCTTCAGATAATTCTCCTGTCTCTGCCTCCCATATTGCTGTAGAGGCACTTTGATTATAGATATTCCTCCTACACTGTCTGACTTCTGGGTTCTTGGGATTTGAACTCAGGTCCTTATCCTTGTATAGCAAGTGCTTCCCCTCACTATGCCATCTCCTAGTCTTATACTGATAAGAAAAGTAGACATTGTCCTTATCCATCCTGCAGGCAGGAAAAGGAAACTTCATCACCTTGATCTTCGAGACCTGACAGCTGGGCTTTGATCTTAAATTTATGTTGAATATACTTATCATAAACAATATTGTTCCACCCAAATCAGAACACAATTTAACAAATTGAGGAGTGGAACATCTCAGCATGGAGTGCAGGTCTGTCTGGTTTCCCTCACAAGCAGTTGGGTTTGCTTATGAAGCAGATTGTTACCTCACTCCACATGAGTCCTTCTTTCGCTGACTTAGTGCCAGCAGGAGAGGAAAGAAGGTAGTGACTAACTGGATGTGTGCAGAGAACCCAGAGTGAGCAACAGAGAAAGCCTCTTCCACTTCTGAACGATGCACACTCGTCTCAGGGGCTTTTCCGAGGTGTCTAAGGCCCTTCACTAACCACACTTAATTTCATTATCTTAAAGGTGAATTGAATGCGGAAAATTCGTTTACATAAGAGCAACACTAATGCTTGTAAAATATACCATCAATTAAACCCTTAAGAAGAAATCTATAGGCTGTAAATGAAATATATAACCAGTAGGATTAATCAAAAGCTAATCATGTAAAAATATCACCCTTTGGTCTAAGCAGAAGAATATGCTATTGTCGTCAATCCAAATTACAGTCTTTCAGAGAATGCTTAAATACTTAATCATATTAATCAGCAATCTTATATTTAATATGTTTCCATAATTTCTTCTTTCTGACTCTGAAATTGTTTAGCTCTAGGCTGTTTCTTTTGGCAGCAACCTATGATCAACATTGTTATCATTGCAAAAAATATATATTTGAGAATGTTTTCCATGGAAGACATGGGGCTAGCCAGTGGGAACATTCTGAGAAATAAACACATATAGTCCTTGCCTTTAAGGAGAGATGTCAGGCTTGGGCCGGAGTTGTTGAAAGAGAGGTTGGGGGGGGGAGGGAGGGAGGGAGAGGGAGGGAAAGGGAGGGAGAGATTAAGAATAGAAATAAAGAAATAGTGTCTGATCTACACTGGGCATTTCCAGTGCTTAGCACATAGTAGGCATTTAATCCAAGTTTAATGTCTTCAGTTGGACCAATATTCTGCCTAAGAATGAACTCAAGAACATAGGTAGGAAAATGCTGTCAGTAAAGGTTCTTAAAGATGACCTTTAAGACCTGGTGTTCCTTACCTAAGCCAGGGAAATAGCCTGTAGCTGTCTGACTATGTGAGTGTTGGCTGTAGAGTCCATATAGGTAAGTTCCCGATTTAAAACACCAACTTCACAGTAGGAACATTGGCATTGATCCTTGACCAAATTTAAATGCAGATTTCTAGCCAGATGGTTGGTGAACTATTTTTTTTATTTTTTATTTTTTTGCAAAGTATGCAGGGATCCCTGGAAAGCCAATGCCAGTAAATGCAAACCCATCCTGTGCTCTATTCTAATATGCCTGGCACTTGGCAGGTTGGGAAATACATTTGAGAGCATGCATCTCATTTCAGCTTTCGATGAAATCTCTCCTGCTCTCTGTTTGAGTAATAAGATAGACGTGGACTAGTTGATAACGTTATTGAGTGGATTTGCAGTTACTGATCATTAACAGTGAGGAGTGTAGATTAATGTCTTTGTGTTCCCTGCCCCTGTCCTGTCATACATACTTATCTGACAATGCGACATGGCCAGGCAGTCTGACCCATCAAATTTTCATAGGGCTCCTACTCAGTAGCTTAACTCAGTGGTTCTGGCATCTCCAGTTGCCTTGACAACTCTTTTGTTCCAAGTCTGGGTCTCCCTTCATCCTCTAACTCTGCTTCCAATGCAGCCCCAGACAAAGGCATAAACATTAAACATCAGACCACAGGAGTCTCATAACCCCGTGAACTCTCTTGGGATGGCGGCCCAAGTCCAAGTCCTTGTTGGAATGCTTCTTGTCTCTGTATCAGGGGAAGGTTGAAGCTGGTGATCTCCAAAGTTCCCCTGTGCTCTCTGACTTTCAGGGAGACATACATAGTGAAAGGACAGAAGTGCCAGGCAGTGGTGGCGCATGCCTTTAATCCCAGCACTTGGGAGGCAGAGACAGAAGCAGGCAGATTTCTGAGTTTGAGGCCATCCTGGTCTACAGAGTTCCAGGATAGCCAGGGCTATACAGAGAAACCCTGTCTTGAAAAACCAAACCAAAAAAAAAACAAAAAAAAAAAAAAAACAAAACCTAGGACTGACTTCATTCCTAGTCCATGGATCAGCCTCAGTTTTCTAATCTGTATAACAGGAACAATTCCTACCTCTCAAAATAGTAGGACGAATTGATGAATGTTCATTCCCTTCTGGACTCATGTTACCTAGATCCAGAGGGGCACTTTGCAAACAGGGTGAAGGTTCTTTGGAAGATACCATGGAAAGACCTGGGGATGTGGTTAGACAATCCTCTAAGGATCATTTTTTTGATGGCAAGGCTATCATCAACAGGATAAAAACAGCACCAAACATGGCAAACGGGCTGTGTGTGTAGTCTTTTTACCCTTGAAAGTCCTAGTTTCTGACAGAGCAGAAGGGAGACAGAAGGACACACTGCTAACTTTTCCTGAACACTTAGGCAAGTTACTCGGTGTTCAGGAGAACTGCTTCAATATCTTTTCGTGAACCAGAGACAGACTTTCCAACTTGGTGAAATTGGGAGAAATTGGATGGGACGATTTGAGGTTTCCTCGGTCAGAGCTTGTCCCCAGAAGTTGACGTCTTAAAAGCACATTCACTTTTGTCATCCTCTGTAGCAACCACAGTATCAAATGCATAGCCTTGAGGTCTCTAGAGCTGGCTTCAAGCCATGCCAGGGTCTCTGCTGCAAGGGATGAGGGCAGGGGCTAAAAGGGGTCTTTGACAGAAACTCCAGGTAAAATCTGTAATAAAAAAATTGAGAATCAGAGAATCTTTAATAAGTGCTACACTTATTGGTGTAGTACCCTAAACTTATTGGTGTAGTACTTGTACTGAGTAGAACAGTACTTATTGGTGTAGTGCTTATGTTGAGTAGTATAGTACTTATCGGGGTAGTACTTGTACTGAGTAGTACAGTACTTACTGGTGCAGTGCACTTGATGCTGAGAGTTTCCCCACCATGGCATGATAGTAGAGGCAAGACAGTGCAAGATGGAAGGCAGTGGCCTAGAGGGAAGGCCAGCTTAGACAGGCTCCAACAGGCTCTGCTTTGTTATCCAGGTCACGGCACCTGGACTGTCAGGCCCCACTGCAGCTGCAGTAAGCCAGCCTGGACGAGCGATCATTGACTGGACCAGCCTTTACTTCCAGGACAACCCAGACCTCAAACCTTTAGATTCCAGGTCTGCTTGGCTTTCAAGATGGCATCATAATGGGGCACCGTGGGAGGCTCAAGGACGTTTGTCTATGGCTGAAGTCCAAGGGTTGGCTCCCCGCTGCTGTAAGAACACCAAAACTTCCTAAAGTTGATGCATGAGCATGCAGCATGCCTGCATTCGCAGGGCACCATGCTACTAGACCTCAGTTGGAATTGTTTTTGTTCATGCATTTATTCATTCCCCAAGTATAATTCGCTCTCCTGCTATGGCAGACTATTCTCTATACTGCACTCCTCCAGGTTACCAGTATGTACCCCAAAACTAAACCGGAAGCCCTCTAGTATATCTGACACTTGGCACTCTGAGAAGTTTAATGAACCATAATTAAGTCCATAGCATCAGTGCAAAATTGTGGGTGTGCTAACTACTTCCTGCTCACCCCCAGTCTGCTGCTCTTTCCTCTGATGCAGGAGAATTGCTGCCTGTATAGAATGCATGACAGGTTTCTTATTTTCTGGTTTCTAGCTGGAAGTGGCAGAAGTGTGTGTAGCTGGGAATAGCAGGAGAGTGTGAGTTTGGGGTACCATTTTTTCTTGACTGTGGCATTGCACAGTGTGCTCCTGACCAAATGTCAGTGTTCCTCCTCAGGTAGCCACTTCTAAACACATCTCTCTCTTGGTTCTAATAAATACACTTGTCTCTGTAGGCCTGATCTAGTGATGGTCTATCTGAGGCTACTGGCTCTGGGCAACTGCTCTCTGCTGGCAGTTTTCTTGCCCAGGTACACTCTCCTTTTCAAAACCTCACCTTAAATTGTCCCATTTGAACATGCCATTTCTCTTCTTCTGAGTCCTTGAGTGACGAGGGTCATCTAGTCCAACCTCACCTTGACAGTAGAGAAATTCAAGAAGCCACACGCCCTGTGCTACTTGGCTAGAGAGAAATCAGGACTCTAATCAACAGAGCCTGTGATGACAGTATGGGAAATTGACCCAGATTTTCCTGTTTTCTTGTGTTAGTCTGTTTTTCCTCCTTTAGTCCTGGGAAAATGCTGTCAGGGGGTTGCACGGTATAATTAATTATGCAGGCACATCCAATGAATGGAGCTATGATTTAGGATGTCTGCTGGAGAGGGTGATAAATTAAATAATGAAATGCACATTTCAGGTTCAGTTAAGAAAATCTAGCCCTAGCTGAATAAAAGTGTATCACCTCACATTCTTTTTTTAAAGGACGGAATCTTTGTAGGCCTCCCACACTGGGGTCTCTTCTTTCTGCCCAACTCTTCTTTCTCATGTCAGGTTTTCTGCTCAGGAATCTACCATGGCTCCACATGTAGGAGTTAAGTAAAATAACATATGTGAAGTGTTTAAAGAGTGGAATGTACTTTACAAAAAAAAATTATAGTGACTCAATGGAGAGCCCATCTCACTCAGGACAGACATGCTCATTAACAGCCTTTCTGACCATTACTTACTATATCAAATCCAAATGCTTTGAGCAAAACTTTAAGATCTTATAGAAACCTACTTGCTTTTCTCTGAGATTTAATTTTTTTTTCATTAAGAATATGCTGTATGGACTGCCTGGTCTGGTGTCAGTGAGAGAAGACACACCTAACCCTTGTGAGACTTCAGGCCCCAGGGAGTGGGGAGGTTTGGTAGGGTGGAGTGGGATAGGGTGAGGACATCCTCTTGGAGATGGGGGCCAGGAGGAATGGGATGAGGAACTGTCAGATGGTGGACCAGGAGGGGGGTAAAAAAAGACTATTAAAAAAAGATTAAATATAGTAGTAGTAGTAATAATAATAATAATAATAATAATAATAATAATAATAATACAATATACTGTATTAGACAAAGTCTTACGTGATACAGTGCAGATTAAAAACCAGCTCCAAGCTTACACACTTAAGGGATTTTCATCTGAGTTGCTGCAGATTTTGTGCCTTGTGACTGTTTTCCAGGAGATGATAGAAGGGTGGTTTGCTCTATTAAACTATGTTAAGGACAACTTTACAACAAGTGAAAGTCTTGTGTCTTGAAGAAGGAATACGTTTCCTAATACTGTAGGCCTTTTCTTAACATTGTTTGTCTTGCTAGATAAGTCAGGGGTTTATCTAAAGCCAGTATATGCCTTATGAAAAATCTTTAATTTTTTGGTCATTTTTTGGTTCAGTCTCTAGGCATCCTTAAGGTGGAGATGGTAAGTACTTGTTGGGGTCCTGCCACACACTCTGCTCACGGAAGACTTCAGCCACTGGTCTGGCGTCAGTGAGAGAAGACACACCTAACCCTCGTGAGACTTGAGGCTTCCTTCTCTTCCAAGTCTGGTGGTAATGCAATCCTGTGTCAGAAAACCATTGCCAGACAAGTGCACATGGCATGACAGTCTCCGTCTACTAACACTGTCCAGGGGGATGTCATAGGACGTTAGGGGTTCACTACAGGATCAATTTGCAAGATTTTCAAGGGATGGCGCAGGATGTGATGGTCAGTCTGTGAGGATGTGAACCGTTCACAAGAGTTCCCAAACACACTCCGTGTCACTATATACTGTTCCCCTCGGTGGCAATGCACAGTTCCCTCCTCTCCATCAACTTATGTTATGTCTTGACTGAACAGAGCCTTGCTCTGTGTCAGGCAGTGTGCTTACTGTTTGAGCAGCTAAGCTTGTGGCTCCACTGACCTCAGTGACTGACCTCAGCTCACTGGCCTCACTACTCTCCTCTACAAGCTCTGCACAGACCCCAGCTCTAATGCTTTTCACGAATCAGTCCTTGACAGCAATTTGTACATCTGTAAAACTCATTTTACTTCTTTTGTGCGTTAAGGTCCTGGACTCCTATCAAGAGAGAAAATCCCTTGAAAACTAAATCGTTCTCTTCATTTTAAGTTCAATATTCTGTGTGTGTGGGAAATCCACACACCATATTGTTTTGGTCATGTAGGGGGCCTTGGAAAACAAGGCATGATCATTTGTTATAACTAGTCCCTGGTCACCTTTTTCATCAGAGGCTAAGAAAATGAATATAGTCATAAAATGATTATTGCTCTCTTGGTCCAGAAAGTGAATTTATTTTTTTCTTTCTTCCTAAGTCCAAAAACACAAAACTAATTGAGAGCTTCTTAAATCTTTATAATACCATCACTTATAATAAGCAATAATATTGAGTCAAAATGCAATTTCTTATGCTATTACTATTACCTTCTTTAGGATTCATTTCCCACCCACCCACCTCCTCATTTGGCCGAACGTATTTCAGTAAGTGCATATGAGAGCTGAGAAGATGAAAAAGAATGATGGGCTTTGGCATTTATTTCATGCCTTCCTAATATTACAGCCATATTCTTTCCACATGAAATGGCATTTTGGCTGTGGGTGATATGATTCATGTCCAAATATGGTTTGAGAAGCCAGAGGAGGAGGCAGTGTGATAGAGATGGGGGGAGGGGTAGACATCCTTGGGGAAGACATCGTTCATTAAATGTTAAGCTTTTGGGGCAACGAAGCACATTTCATGGTGTGAATGGACAGAAATGAAAACAGAATAGTTTGAAATGTGGCCTTTTCCAGGAATTGGAGTGTATTGGGAATATGGTGCCGAGGGAGAGAACAGAGAACTTACTGAAGCTTTAGTGCTCTGGTTTCCACATTTGTAAAATGAGAACAGTGTGATGCTGTCTGTCAATCATCACTCTGTTGTCATGAAGGCTGAAATTAGAGGCAGAGGCACCCTTGTGCAACTCGGGTCCCTCACAAGGACCCTCTTCAGGAGGAAGAAGAAGGGCCC
>JADRCD010238646.1:0-45744 GCA_019843815.1 Montemys delectorum
TTTTTCCCACTCTGGACATCATTGCTCACAAACTTTACCCTCTATTTTTCTGTGTATTGATTTTGCAAATTTGCTCTGTTTTGTAAAACAGAGCAACATATGATGATCACCTTAAATATAATCCAGACCTTTCCAATTTGAGTTTCAAAAGACACTGATGGATGACTTTTACCACAGTAAATTTTATGCATTCAAAAAATAAAAACAAGACAAAAGAGGCAAAATCAAAACAAAACCTACTTCTCATGTTCAATTCTAAATGTCCTTATCGGATTGTAGTTACTATTAAGTCCCAAACACATGATATTGTCTTTTACATTATGCTGTGTACTCAACAGTGAAGTGATTTCCCTGATGAGGTTAGTGTTGGCATATTAGTATTTAAATTCAAAGCCAAAACAATGAATGTGTGAAGGAAGAATTTAACACCTTCCAACATATATATATATATATATATATATATATATATATATATATATATATATATATATAATGGAAAAACAGCAGCATTTGTGCAAACATATGTTTCACTTGTCAAGCTTCCATCCATTGGGTCTTGCTTTGACCTTCAATTAACATTATGAGTCTTAGTCTCCTAAAACTATCTTAAAGGAAAATGTGCATTGTAGAATACTTGGAACAGTTTCAGTCATCTGATCTCTGTCGTTCTGTCTGTCTTCTTGTGTGAGAGGGAGAGATAGACAGATGCAGACAAAGAAAGACAAAGAGAGAGGGGAAAACCTCAGAGTCAACTAAAAGGCTTTCCTTAAATATAATGGAGGATTGTAAACAGATATATACTTTGTACTCCAAACTATGTCTCAATAAATAGACTGGGTAATGTGAAATGTCTTTTCAACTCCTAGAGGTAAGCAATCCAAGACTAAAATGTACTAAAGAGTACCAGTATATATCTATATCTTTATATATAAAGATATATACTGGTACTCATATATAAACATATATATATATATATATATAGAGAGAGAGAGAGAGAGAGAGAGAGAGAGAGAGAGAGAAGATTAAAGAGATTAAAGAGGGGTGAGATAAAGATATAGATAGAGATAAATATTTAGAAGGCTATGCTTTGTTCTTTTATCCCATGGGGTTTATGACCTTTCTGGCAACAAGTAAACAGTAACAGTTTTGAGTCTTAAATATAACAAAAGCCTTATGGGTACCCTTGTATCTTTGACAGCGCTCTTGCATCTATAGGGTTATTTTCAATGTTGTAGCTATTAACTTTCACTGATGGGTAAAACTGTTGATAACTTTCCTTTATACAAGCCTACATAGCACCTGAGGGCACGGTGAAAGCTAGCCAATAGGGAGAAAGTGTAGGCAAAGAATTTTTTCAACCAACTTTTAATAAGGATTCAACCTCTCCTCTAGCCCACTACCTAGCAGAGGTAATGGAAGAGAAAAGTTATTAGGATATAGACAAAGTGGACCTATTCAGCAATAGTTCTTTGGGGACAAGCTCAATCTTTGGTGGCAGTTCAATCCTATAGCAAATACCAAATATGTCTCAGCAGGTGTAGACCAGTTCTCTAGGCAGGTAGGCAGCAAACAGGAACCAGCAGCTGTCCTCCAGTTCTTTCCCCAGGCAAACACCAGGCAGGAGTAGAAACTGGCCTGAGGTGAGGCCACTGAGGTAGAAGCAGAATCTGCAAGCCACTGCAGAAGCTCATAAGCAGTTCTTGGGTAAGTTTCTCTCAATGGAAGAAATACCACAAGCAGAGTTCAACAACTATATGTTAAGCAAACCAATACATAAGCGAAGAATAGCAAGGCGTAACAAACCAAACCAATGCTCAGTACTTATCTATTACTGCCTGTGGGGTCATATTTATACTCCTTCATCAAGCATCCTTTCACACATGTCTGCTATACACAAACATCCTTTCACCTGTGTCTGCTTCGGAAAAACAGTCATCTGCATGTCTGCTTTGGCAAGACACACTTTCACCTGTGCCCCAGAAAACCATCACTTGACATAACTAACTTTTCAAAGTTTCTGCTTCAAGGAAGCATCTTGGTAAATACCATGCTTGTTTATTTCATTTCCAGATGTCAACAGAATCTCATGGAAAAAATCAAGTGTCAAAATGAGGACCCAGCTATACTGTTCCTAGTCATTTCCAGTGACTATCCTGTGTGTCATCTCCAGAAATAGTGTTAAACCAAGTTTCTGGTGGTCAACCAAAAGCCATAACACTACCTTGTACTGTTTGGGAACTCTCTGGGACTACCTTGACCAATGTCTTGAAGGAAAACATGTTCTACCCTTGACCAATGTATTTGCTTCATAACCTATGGTTTCAGTAAGGAACAATTCCCCAAACACATGTAAATTAACTCCAATTAAACTCCTTTAACTTTTATTTTTTAACTTTTTCAATCATTTCTGGTTTGAGAACTCATAAAAAGTATATATACATATATACACACGTATATAAAGTATATACATATATACATACATGTACACTTTTATCAGATAAGCTTCCTTTTCCATTGATGGTAGTTAATACAGAAACTCATAGTTATAAATGCAGAAAATAAGAGACTGTGGAGTGCCCCTTCCAAAATGGGACATCTGTATCAACCTAAACCCCTAAGCTCATGGAACATGATGTAAGAGGAGGCAGATAAATTTTAAAGTCATAGGTTAGTGAAAATTGCTTTGAAATGGTGTCTCCTAAATGTTCATGGCCACTGCATTTATAAATTCTGAGCAAAGCAATTCCAGTTAGCATTATTACATGGGTAACGAAGGGTTCATCAAGCCCTACACTTATCTGAAAACTACTGGGAATTAAGAGCTGCTGGAAAAATAAAGATCCCTTTTCTTCAGGGCTTTGGCTTCAAGACTTTGTATTCTTAGGAGAAGAATTTTATTTATTAATTTTATAACTCCAGGCAACATTAATACAGCTTTTATTCATAACAAAATCCCAAATCCAATTTTCCTGATAATTTGTTGTTGTTTTTTACATTTCAACAGAATCTCATGGAAAAATAAAGTGTCAAAACTAAATAGTTTTATAATACTACCTAAGGACACAGCTATACCACTCCTGCGCATATACTCAAAGATGCTCCAACATATAACATGCTCCATTATGTTCATAGCAGCCTTATTTATAATAGTCAAAAGCTGGAAAGAACCCAGATATTCCTCAACAGAGGAATGGAAACAGAAAATGTGGTACATTTACACAATGAAGTACTACTCAGCCATTAAAAACAATATCTCATGAAAATCACAGGCAAATAGACAGAACTAGAAAATATCATCTTAAGTGAGGTAACACAGTCACAAAGGAACATACATGGTATGCACTGACTGATATTAGGAAAAAAGCTCAGAATACCCATGGTGCAACTTACAGACCAAATGAAGGTCACGAAAAAGAAAGACCAAAGTGTAGATGCTTCAGTCCTACTTGGATGGGGGAACAAAATAATCATGGGAGGTTGAGGGTGGGAAGGATCTGGGAAGAAGAGACTTGGGATGGGGAGAGGAAAAATGAGGGGGACAGGATTAGGTGTGGGGGGAAGACAGGCAAGTTGGTACAGAGGGTCAGGAAATTGAACAGGGGTGTGTAGCAATGGGGGATAGGGAACAGCAAGTAGCCACCAGAAAGTCCCAGATGCCAGAAAGCATGAAGCTCCCAGGACCTAACAGTGATGTCATTTGCTGACCTACCCAACAAAGAGGAGAGAGAACCTGTAAAGACCATATTCAGAGCTTAGGCATGATCCCCTGCCCCATAGAAGGATAGGACCACCCACCTTTCACAAAATTTCAATGCAGAATTGTTCCTGTCTAAAGCAAATGCAAGGACAAGGAGTGGAGCAGAGACAGAGGGAGGGGCCACCCAGTGCCTGACAGCCTATCCCATGTGCAGCCACCAAACCCAGACACTTGCTGCTGTGTGGAAGTGCTTGCTGACAGGAATCTGCTGTAGGTGTCTCTTGAGAGGCTGTGTCAGAGTCAAACATCTGACTGAGCATGGCAACCCCAATGGAGGAGTTGGGGGAAGGACTGAAGGAGCTGAAGGGGTTTGCAATAACATGGGAGAAACAACAATATCAACCAACCAGAGACACCAGAGGTCCCAGGGACTAAACCACCAACCAAAGAATACACATGGAGGGACCCGTGGCTCCAGTCCCATACATAGCAGAGGATGGCCTTCTCTGGCATCACTGGGAAGGAAGCCCTGAGCCAGTAAAGGCTTGATGCCCCATCATAGGGAAATGATAGGGCGGTGAAGCAGGAGGGGGTGAGTAGGTAGGGGAGCACCCTCATGGAAGTAGGGGGAGGTGGGGTTGAGTGGAGGCTTTTCTGGGGAAAACAATTAGAGGGGATAACATTTAAAATGTAAATAAACAAAATAACCAATTAAAAATTAAATAGTTTTGTGCAAAAATCAATATATTTCTAGGTCTTTTTGAAGTTAAAAATGAATCATATGGCAAAAAATAGGTTCATAATTCCTAGTTACTTCTTTTGTACTAATGTACTCAAATTCAGGAAAAATATTAAATTGTCTACATGTTCAATTTGAATAAAAATGCTCCTACTGAAACTTTCTGTCTACAATCTAATTTCACAGAACTTGTGTTTTATTTTGGAAAGAAAAATATATAGAATGGAAAACTCCTTACTGTCAATTTAACCACTAACTAGAGATATTATCATCTAAACTTAGCTGTCAGATGTTAATCATCCCAACCTGCTAACCATCTAAAACATAATTTGTTGGGTTTTCTCCTCAATCATTTCCTTTAAACATATAATTCTTTATAACTGATGTTAGTACAGCTGAAATATTCATTATTTCTTCTATAAGCAAACATTTATCATTCTAGATTCATATGATAATGTTCTATATTGGGTAACACATCTATTGCATTAAATCTTTATGTCTGGGACACTCCATTTAATAACCATGATATATACTTATGTGTATATGTACACATATAGCAAAGAAGAAAGAATAGAGAGCACAAGGAAGAAAGGAAAGGGGAAAAAGGTGGTGAAAAGAGAGTGGATGTTTGACATGAAAAGTGAAGAAAAAGAGCAATGTAAGGGGGGTTTAGAAAGAATAGATTCCTACAATTTAATTTCACTGTTTATTTTAATATCCTAACCCAGAGTGTGTTGTTCCATTTTAAAAGACAAATATTCACACAAGTCTCACTGAACTCTAACTGCAGTCAAAATACTAACCTAGATTGTTACCAGAGGGTTTTTTTCAACTATACAAGTTTTCAATAGATGCCATTGTTTTGTTTTTTTAAAAAGTGGTTTATAGATTTGCCTATCATATTGTTCACTCATTTGTGAGCCTTATTAAAGTCTAGCACATGATAGCAGTGAAGTAAAAGTTAAAAACATTGGTTTTGGATCAAAAAAGTGTTAGCTTTCAAATAAACCATTTTATAAACTTTACCTGTGATGAGAAGGAGACTGGGAACTGTGGTAGTATTTTGTTAGTTAGTTAGTTAGTTAGTTAGTTAGTTTTAAATTTTATTTATTCACTCTACAACCCAATATCAGCCACTTCTGTTGTCCCAGTATCAAGTTAAGTCCTCTCACCATTCCCCTAAGAAAGGCAATTTCCCCTCTGGGTGTCACATCCTCCCCCCCACCACACACACACATACACAATTCCCCCTGCACTCATCCTGTTCCTCAAGTTGCTGTGAGACTAGACACTCCTCTCCAACTGAGGCCACACAAGGCTATCCATCTAGGGGTGCAGGATCCACAGGCAGATGGGTAGACAACAGTCTCAGGGACAGCCCCTGCTTTAGTTGTTTAGGGGACTGCATGAAGACCAAGCTGCTCAACTGCTACATATGAGCAAGGGGGCCTAGGTCTACTCTTAGGCTGGTGATTCAGTCTCTGGGAGCCCCCAAGATTATATATATACATAAATGTATATATATATATATATAATGGAATACTACTCAGCCATTAAAAACAACTAAATCATGAATTTTGTAGGCAAATGGGTAGAACTAGAAAGTATGAAAATACTGAATAAGGTAACCCAGACCATATAAGCCATAAAGTACTGGATAACCATCACATAATCAACAGACACAAAAGAGGTAAACAAGGAGGAATGCATAAACATGGATGCTTGAATTTCAGTTAGAAGGAGAAACAAAATAGATATCAGAGGTCAATGGAGGTAGGGAACTGGGTGTAAGAGCAGGTAGGGAGGGGAGTGGGATATGGGGATAATATGATCATATGTAGGAAGAGAAGGGGGGAGAGAAGAAAGATCTGCTGGGAAGTGGGGAGAATCTCTAGGATGTACACCAGAGACCTGGGATGGGGAGAGGCCCCAGAGGGTCTAAGGAGGTGATTCTAGCTGAGATTCCTAGCAATGGGAATATGGATCCTGAAGTGGCCACTTCCTGTAGCCAGGTAGCATTCTCAGCTGAAGGATAAGGGCAGCATCCACAAAACCTCTGAACCAAAATATGTCCTGACTATAAGATGTCCAGGGACTAAGGTAGAGCAGAGTCTGAGGGAATGGCCAGCCAATGAACTGCAGTAATTTTAAGAGTGAAGCAGACTTCCGAAGCAAAGGCATGAGAGTTGGAAGCCAGTTTTTTTACCTAGGAATGACTGGAGGTTGAGTTCATGTTAATGAATGTTAATGTCAATTAGTGTTAATGAGTTAATTATCAATAAGATGTAATTAATGGAATCTAGTTAGTCAAAAGCTGTTGTGGTGCTTTGAATAAGAAATCCCCCATAGGCTCATATATTTTAATACTTAGTCACCAGGGAGTGAAACTCCTTGATAGCATTAGAAATATTAGAAGTTATAACGTTTTTGGAGGAAGTGTATCATTGGAGGTGGCTTTTGAGATTTAAAAAAGCTCATGCCAGGTTCAGGGTCTCTTTCTCACCACGGATCAAATGTGACTTTCAGCAACTGCTCCATTGCCAATCTGGGTCGAGTGATGCTTTCTACAAAGGTTATAATGGACTAACCTGCTAAAACTAAAATCAAGCCTCAGTTAAATGCTTTCTTTTATAATAAAGTATGGGTTGAGACAGGGTCTTCTTCTGTAATCAAAGATATCTTCAATTCTAGTAGTTTTATCTGTCAAGTAATGGAATTACAGTTTTGAGTCATCACGCCCAGGTTATAAATTCTAACAGACAGCAACCACTATTTCCACATCTCTATACTACTCAGCTCCCAGAGCAAAGCCTGGAAAAAAATGTGTTGCAACAAGGTAGACATCTGGACTAATTACACTGCTCTACAAGTTTCCTTACTTTGTAGGTAATTATGCACAGAAATAAAAATATATTATGAGAATAATTGCAGTAAGTCATGTTTTACATAATTTTATTATTGTGTTTATTCCTGTTAATGTGAGAAATCTCTGGTGATGTGATCACAAAGGATGTTGCATAAACCCAAATTTAGACACTCTAGTTATCAATTTACTTCACACTGTTTCTCTTTTTATGATTTATTTTAACCACCATGGACACTGGACCTCTCCTGTTATTGCCAGATGAACTCTATAAATTCACATTGTGACATTATATCTAGAAATAATTTTACTTCTGTGATCTACAGGTAAAGTCAAATCCTTCAGGAAACCAAAGATTTAAATCGCAGATTCCTATGTACTATAGTTATCTTTACTCAGCTGTCCATTACTAATTATTTATTTCTGTGAACTGTGCACAATTTTTGGTATGGAGTAGATGTCTTGTTTCTGGGCAAGTAGTCAGTTCTTTTTATTTTTGTGTGAATCCCAAAACATTTGCCTTAATTTTTAAATGCTGTGATTTCTTTTCGAATATTCTTGTCTTTAATATATGTGGATAATCAGTATATACTCATGAAATAAATGAGCATTCTAAAATTCAGATAAATCGTTAGTCCACCAAAAATACAAATTAAAATGAGGAGGTGCTATTGGCAGCTATTGGTACTATTGGAGAGGGGAGAGTTCATTATCTATAAGGTGTAGCCCATGGAAGGTTTGTGATAGCCCCAAAAGTATATAGGAAAAGTAAACTGAACTTGATAGATGTGAAAAAGAAGAAGAAAAACACAGAGTTAAATAGGTGGAGAAAGGGATGGACCTCGGAGAAGTTAAAGGAAGGGGTAAATGTGATCAAATACACTGTATTAAATTCTCAAAAAAAAAAAAAGCTAATAAAATTGGGGGAAGGAGAGAAATTAAGTGAAAGCAGTAAAAAATAAAAAAAAGAGAGAGAGAAAAATCTTCCTCATCTCTGATCCAACAACATTTATTCAAACACAGAAACAGGCCAGTGTTACAGAGGTCTCTACAGTGGTATGGTGATCCACTTAACCTCACATTAAAAGCTCACACTTTCTTTTCATCTTCCAAGTGAGAATGCAGTATAAAACAGTTTTCAGAGCTGTTGTTGCACCCAAACTGAAACCACACAATGCATAAAGTGCTCCTTGGAAACCCTGGAGAATCTACAGTTATTTATGTGTTAGCTTTCAAACCTCCATCTGCCAATGCTTATTTCTAATAAACTTGAGAACAATACATCATCACTATTTTGTACCCACTACAGAATTCCTTAAGATAACCTATGGAAAAAAATTGGCCACCAGAGAAATTGAATATGCTCAAGAATGTTTGTAATTTAGAAAGGATCAAAAATTTAGAAGAATCACTTAGAAATAAGGCTGGAGAGATGGATCAGTGGTTAAGTGCACTCGCTGTTCTTGTAGAGGACTCAGATTCAATTCTGAGCACCCACATGTTGGCTCACATCTGTCTTTACCTACAGTTCCAGGAAGTCTAATGCCTTCTTCTGGCCTCTCCAGGTACCAGGCATCCATATGATGCACACAGGTAAGCAAATAGCCCATACTTAGAAAATAAAAACAAATCATAAATCTAAATTACTATCTGTGATGGGGATAGAGTTGATGACTACCTAACTAAACTTTCAAACAGGTTATTTATTCAATTGTAATGAAAAGCACACATTTCTCTCTTTTTAACAATTTCCCGCTATTACCTTTCACAGATTCTGCTGCCTGCTTCTCTTTGAATACATATGGAAGCAGCCTCCATCCTAAATGGCTTCTGAAGTCATCATTTTTAGCCTTTTGTCAATTGTCACTTGCCATTCAAACCAACTGTATCAAGTGGAATAAAATTGCCATTAAAATCACTTACAAAACGGTGGGAATGTCATTGCAGGGGAAGTGAGAAGGAAGAAGAGTGTAGATGCAGAGTTAACAAGAAGACTCCGAGCAGTGTGAAAGGAGAAAGGTTGTACAGTTGTGAAATACTTGGAAGCAAGATTTTTGACCCTGACTTCCTCTGATGATCTTTCTAAAAGTAAGTACTTATGGATATCTCATACAGTACTCCGTAACTTTTCCCATCTGACCTAATCCTATCCTGTCGTCATTTCAGTTTTATGTTTTGTGTTTATGATCGTAGGAGCATGATTGCATGAGTCTGCATGACCTGGTATACATACAGAAGTATGAGTACAACTAGTGGGAGGCACGGGAGGCAACTATCTCTTATCATCTTATGGTACCCACCCAGGTATGAAAATGAAGAGGACAGATTTGACAGCAAGTACCTTTACTACTGAGCTGTATTGTCGGCCTCACTTCATTTCATTCAGGTAGTTAGTTCCATGCTGGATAGTTACTTCTCACATAGACTTTAGGGTAGTGAATCATTTTTACTTTCTTTCTAAACTGATCTCTGGATACTTCAAAAGTCATCTTTATAATAAACATAACCACCTCTGGCTTCTAATTTTACTACAGCAGCAGAGTAATATAAAACAACAAGGCACTGACACACACACAAACACACACATATACACACACAAATACAGTGAATAGAATAGACAACACACATATAAACTCATGACATTGCAGACAGACCAAAAGGACATACCCAGGGAATGACAGCTGCTTCAACATACGATGGGAGAAAAAATGGATATCCATGTGTAGAAGAATCAACTAAATCCTTTCTCTCACCATGTGTAAAGTCAGCAGTATATGCTAAACAGCATCAATATAAAACCTAAAATTTAGAAACAGTCTTAATTGAGAATTAGTATGGGGCTCAGAGGAATCAAAGCACACCTCTATCACTGCTAAACTATTGGAATCTGGTAAATTTCAGGGGAAGCAGTGAGGATCTTCAGTAGTGTACAAAACCGAGACCAGCAGGTTACAAAGGGCAGTTTCAAATCTGCAGCTGTGTAGATGCCCTTGGTTAAAGTCAGTGGGTAACAAAGCAAAACAGACAGGCATGAATGTGGCGATTGTGGCCTTGGGAAGCTTGTGAAAGAGGTGATAAGGACATAACATTTAGTGAGAGAAGATAGTAAACACAATGTCCTAAACACATAGGTGAGATTCTCAAAGAATGAATTGATTCTTGAAATGGTAAAGGAGAATTTAAAAATGAGGGAAGTAGGAATAAGAAGGAAAAAGAGAGAAAAAAAGATGGAGGGGTTGTCCAAAAAAATCTTCATGTCACACTCTATGTAAGAAGGCAAATACAGAGGATTCTTGTCATCTCTACCAGATTACATTTTGACATGACTCACGATATGGAATGCATTTCTTATGTATTTTCATTATTGACAGTCTCTTATTCAACAATAAGCAGCTCATGTGATTTCTACTTTATGGATTATTTTATAAATACTAGCCAATTATGAATCCCATCAATTATGAATCCCACTGATTTGTCCATACAAGCTTGGACACACATATGTTAACACTTGCTGAACTTGCAGTATTACAGTTACTGATTTTCTTGCCTTCCTATTACATTAGACTATAAGCCTCTGGATACACTGTATCTGAAATAATAATTCAGCAAATAAATGACAGAAATGACAGCAAGGAATATAAAGCAGGTACCTCAGAGCTTAGACAGAATAGGAGAATTTTGAACACTATATGATAGATGTATATTTGAGTTGAATTTTGAAATTCTATGAATAGATTCTCTGACACTTAGGAAGATCTATTCACTCTATAATATTCACTGGGGACTCATTAAATGGGTTAAAATGAAGCATTATTTGAATTATAAAAGCAAGTAAAAATTAGAAAATACATACAAGGAAAATTAATGGTACTAGATATAAAGACAGTAGATAGAATATAGATAATAGAAGATTGATAGATAATAGATACATGACATAATAAATGGCAGTGGTAGAGACATGGATAAATAATATATGATAGATAGAAGACTGATATTAAGAAAATTAATCTAAAGGGAAATTTTATTTTTATCACTATCATTATTGCATAGTCATTCCCTCATTGTTTTTACACTGAGCCTTCAAACAGTCATGTAGTAAATAGGTGCCAAACTTAGCAGTCAATAAATTCATGACTATCTGGACAGCCTTGAGGTTTAAACTGAGATATTTAAGTATCTTCGATGGTACTAAATTAATATCCTTTAAGGGTTTTTAGAAACCCAAGATATGCATGTCCACATTAAATTTTCATGACATGTGTACTTCCATCCATAAATTTTCATAACTTATTACAAGGAAGGACTATAATAAACCATGACTTAGTAAAATTTATAGAGAAATTTCATAACATTATGTTTCTGGTTTTCTCTGCTCTGAGAATTATACTAGACTAAAGTAAAGGTGAAACTGAGTAAAAGAATTAAATATTAACCACATACTTTGTGTGTCTAGTCTCAGGTCTCACTTTCTGATATGTTAAGGATAAAAATATGATTTCCCACCTTCATTATTAGTATGGCCAATGAAATTTAAATAAAAAACCTGATTCATATCAAGACTAAGGAACTGTATGAAAAATGAAATAATAATGATAATGGTAATATACAATGCCAAAAATAATAAAAGTGCTATTACATGCCAAAATGTTATTACACACCATGATTTTGACCAATGTACACTCTATATATGAAGTGATATATACATTCTATTCTGCTCAGACGTGTATGTACTAAGTAAATATCTATATGTATGTACAGGCAAGTGGAGGACAGATGTTACCTTCAAGTGTCATTTCTCAATATCTATTCATCATGTTTTGAAGACAGTGTCCTTAAGCTTATCTGGAACTTGCTTGGTTAGTAAGGGTGGCTAACCAGCAAGCCTCAGGAATCCATGTGTCTCTGCCTCTATGCAACTATGCACTGCCATGCCTAGCACTTCCACATAAAATTTGAAGATTAAATTCAGGCTCTCACAATTTTGCACTAAGCACATAACACACTAAACAGTGGCCACGTGATTACATTTCATAACCATTCTGGGCATTGTTCTGGGCATAGGAATAAATAGATAGAGTATTATTGTTTGATAATTGCAAGACTAATGTAAGAGAATACTTTAAAAGGAAAATTTCGATAGTTCAGACTCACTAAGACAAATGAGGACGAATGCACTATATGCTATTCAAATATTCTTCAGATACAATATTTTTACCTACAGCATTTATAAAGCTTTAAAAGTTAAGAGATGCCAAGGAGCCAACTTAGAGTTGAAGCTGAGAGGTGGTGACAAATGCCAAGGAGAGCCCACCATAGTTTCTAAAGTTATAATGTCCCACTCAAATGAAAGGTGCCCATTCATATAGGGGTATTCTTCCACTGCTGTAGAGCATCATGATTGAAGCAATTATGTAATTCACAGTAATATTATTATCATATTCAATCAAGTAATAAGTTTTGAACCATGCCTTTAAAATATTTCATTTTTTTGACTGACACAATATTTGTAAAATGTATATAACACATTGTGAAGGTTCGATTCAGGTATGTCATGCAAATTAATCAATTCTGTTTTATTAGCACATGTATAGCCTTTCACTTTAAAATGAAGCCTTTTCACACAGAGTTAACTCTCTTAATTACAATACGCCTTCTTATACTTACATTCATCTAACTGGATTTTTATCCCACTTACCTTCCCCCCCTTCACAATGCTCGTTGCCTAATTCTTTCTCTTGTTTTCAGGCTGAAGTGCTACTCTGTAGATTTAGTGTTTACAGCATGCAATCAAGTAGCTTTGAGCTCATTAGCAGTGAAGCACACAGTGTGCATTCATTAGTTGTTTCTTTTATTATACAGCTAAACATTTCACAAAGTATTCTCATTTATATCTTGGCTATCTGGAGATCCTCACAGTTTATGTGACTTCATCTCTAAACAATCCCACAAAATGAGTGTTTAAATATATTAAATCATACAACAATGACTTTGAGGACAATGAATCCAAAACAATAGTTTTTATCTTTCATCAAAACGTTCCTATATCTGGTCAGATTGAACTCTTATATGTGTTATCATCCAACCTTAACAGTTCTCTTAGTTTTAACTACCCACTTAGAAATTTCCTAAGTCACAAAACAAAAGAAGTAGTATACCTTTTAAAAAGAAAAAACTGCATATTTTTTAAAGCACTAAAAATCCCAACCATAAATACTGGAGACTCCAAAACCTTTTAGGCCATCGATTCTGGAAACTCCTAGAGGTATAGAGGCAACAAACTAATAGAATAAGTTGCTTGAGAACAGAATGTCTATTAATATCAATCTACTATCTTTGCCCTGGAAACACAATTTGCTTTTGAGTGGAGTGGATGTTAAGGTTGTTTGCCGTGCAAAGCAAATAACCTTTCCCTTTAAAAGCATACATTTAATAGAGAAGAATTTCTCCTCTTACTGAACTGATAAGTTTTCACAGCTTTAAGGTTAGAAGATATTGTCAAGCTAACAGGAATGCAGTTTAGGGATGCAAGAGCTTCTAGCATTGCTTTTGTCTCAGTTATTAAATCAAATACTTTTTGTCTAGAAATTATTTACAAGTCAATTTTTAATTCCATATTTCTCTTATTTTGACTAATATTTTGTTATAGCAGATAACAAATTTTATTGTAGCAGCAATTCCTCAACTTCCATCTGCTCCTATAAGCAGATCATGAATATAACAAAACAGCTCTTGATTGCTAATGCATCAATTAATGAGAAAAGCATATCTTAATATATGACTTCCGATGCATATGAGAATATTCAGGTAGCAACTGCCATTGTTTGAAGCCTCAGTCCCAACTCATTAGTTACTCAGAAACCATACATATTCATCGTGTGTGTGTGTGTGTGTGTGTGTGTGTGTGTGTGTGTGTGTGTGTATGTGTGTATTCATATATATGTGCATGTGAGTGTGTGATCTTCAGATAAACAGTTTTATTATCTTAAAATATAATTGAGATGGTGTCACAGCAGAGGTGGACACACACGCCTCTGCTTGAGCACAGGTGTTGCTTTAGCACAACTCAAATCAGCGGCATTAGCCTTTGTGACACTCAATGCTGCTAATATGCAAGAAAAGTCTCAATAATATCTTATATGAAACAGTATAACATTCATTTTTTAAGATGTCAAGCTTAGAGTGGTTGTCCTTAAGCTTTCTAGTGTGTGCCTGTGTGTGTTTATGTGCATAAAATATTTCTGTAACATTCAGAAATTGAATGGTTATCTTGAGAATAACTCCCTCACAATTTCTTGAGTTGTGAACAATAACTGTTTTTGCTAATAGTAACTGTCTTCACTTGAAAGATTGGCTGATAGTTCATGATTATTCACACAGGCTAATTGGCAAACTTTTCTGAAAAATGTGTGAAGTGAGCCTGATTTTTCTAGAAAATAGCAATTGTTTTCAATAGTAAAATTGGGGATTTAAAAAAAAAGTTTGAATTTTAAAAAATTTAAGTTTGAACTCAATCACATCTCAAGATGTTACCAATTTTACTGGTAATGAAATACATAAGTCAGATTTGGGGAGGAGTATAATAATATTCAAAAACAATCCAAGGATGAACTGAGTCCACTGAGTCATTTTCTCTCAGAGAAAAGTGTAAGATGTTACAACATAATACATAGTCTAAAGTTTCATTCAGAAATACAAGCTATATTACTGGATTTCAATATTGCCAAAACAAATTCATAATAGAAAATTCAACTCCATATTCAATTAATCTATAACAAATTCTTTAACTTTCTTATATGTTTCTTTTCTTCTTTATATCTGTGTGGTTATATTTCTTGTCAACCTTAGCAACTTAAACCAGGATTTGCATAATTATCATAAAAATTCAGTTTTCTTTTATTAAATAATACATTATGTATGCTTACAATAAAACTGAAATTATTAATGATTCTTACTATAATTTTTCCTTAAAACACATAGTCAATTTTACTCATATGTAGTAGTGTTAACATCTAGCATATTTGTTTTTGTTTTTTTGTGAATAGAATAACAAATATTTAATTTTCAGTGTTAATTTAGTTCTGTGTATTAAATTATACTACAGATATTATTTCGTGTGTAATCCCTTCATAATAGTCCTCAGTAGTCCTTTTCCTTTAAGAGTGTGAATGTGTAAGGTTTTGAAGTAATTGAGAACTACTCTTGCTCAGTGATAAGAATACACCAAAAGGCCAGGCAGTGGAGGCATACACCTTTAATTCCAGCACTTGGGAGGCAGAGGCAGGTGGATTTCTGAGTTCGAGGCCAGTCTGGTATACAGAGTGAGTTCCAGGACAGCCAGGGCTGTACAGAGAAACCCTGTCTCGAAAAAACAAAACAAAAAAAAAATACACCAAAAGTGTTTGTTATATTTTAGAGTACACAGCAGAGAACACTTGTGCACATATGGACAAACAAACACACATACACATACACATGAACATGTTCACATACACTCATGCATGTACACACACACACACTCACATTCATATGTACCCACACATGCCTGCACACACACACACACACACACACACACACACACACACACACTAACAAACTAACACACAGGCACACAGACACTCATACACACACAATCACAAACTCACAGACACAAACAGACTTACACAATGCTCTCACACTGGATTATAATGATTAAAGCACTTTCACTTCTAGAGACATTCAGATTTAAAATCGTTTGATCATGAAATCAAGTCTGGGATTCAAAATCTAAAATGAACTCACATTTTCAATTGCAAATAACTTTCTTCCTTTTATTAATTTTATTTTATATTATGTTCATATTTTGTAATGTGTTTTATATTACTCAGATAAGTTAGAATTCTTAAACTTTAGCTTTTCTTTATGTAGAATTTTCTGAAAAAAAAAATGGATAAAATTAATGACACCAAACAGGGTTTAAGTAATGATTTAGCAAAATATATTATTTACTATGAAATAATCCAACTATTTTTATCTTTAGTCTTTTTGCAATTTTTATACTCTTCACCATTAAATACATATTTTAATGTATTTAAATGTTTTGTCTGTATGTATGTTTGTGCACTAGGCACCTGCCTGGTACCTATATAATTCATAAGAAGATGTCATATCCCTTTGAATAGAAGTTACTGAAGGTTATAAGGCACCATATTGGGTACAAGAAACAAATATGGTTCCTCTCCAAGTACAACATTTTTTTCTTAGTCATTGATGTATCTCTCCATTCCTTTTTTTGGGGGGTGAGGTGGGGTTGAGACAGGGTTTCTCTGTATAGCCCTAGCTGTCCTGGAACTCACTCTGTAGACCAGACTGGCCTCGAACTCAGAAATGTGCCTGCCTCTGCCTCCCAAGTTCTGGGATTAAAGTGTGTGCCACCACTGCCTGTCCTCTCCATTCCTTTTTAAAAACATATTCTAACCGTAAATGTATTGATGAGTGGTCTCTACAGCTTCACTTATTCATTATATATGAAAGGGAGTATACATATTTCAAAAACAACTTATTTCATTACAGTATACAAATGAATTATTTTACTAATGTGACTCATGAATTACAATGTGTCTGATGACCAATATCTTTTTAGAACAATGGGCACTGAGAAGACATCAATTATAATAAATTTATTTTTAAAAAAATTATATTTGTGTCAAAGTTTATGTTATTAGCAAACCTCAATGTCTGTTACTTCATGTGTAAAATAGGAACACTACATTTTTGTTCAGAATAGACAGTGTATAAGTATTAAGGATTATCTGGTATTCAATGAATAGTTTTTTACATATTTCTATTTCAAATATTTGTCTGATACTAGATGAAAATTTCTGAAGAGATATGCAAGCCAGGCCTGTATGAGACTGTGTCCATAACATAGCATATTTTGTCAGTGGTTACACTCTGATATGTCCTTGTTTAGAGTTCTCTATATGCAAAGGATGCTGGGACAAATCTCTCCTTCATTTTCCACTGATTTACTCTTGTTTTTTCATGTTTTTTAAGTGGAAAACAATTGCACATATTTACTTGCTTTTCACTCATTGTTGTTTCTAACCTGAACTCCTCTGATATTTGTATTGATTACAATGTATGATGCAATAAACATGACCAACAGAAAACCTTGCAGTGTGTGAAAAAGCTGTGCATTCTGCCAATGCAGAACATTGCCTTTTCTTCTGTGCAAGTGAGAGACTCCAAGTAGAAGTGCTGATCTTTCATTAGACATGCAAGCAAGCAATCCAGAGACAGTTTTTAGACCTACCCATTCCCCAAGAGTTGGCTTCTGTTAGCATAAAGTGATACACAATGATTTTAAAGGGGTAATTAACACATAATTAAATATTAATTCTCTGTATAAAAAAGACCTTAAGTGCTTTTGATAGGACAATGAATACATGACTCACTGACTTCCTTCGGATATAAAGAGTAGAAAGTGACTAGAAACCCTGGCTGCAGATCTTCATCATGTAATACTAGGGAACTAGGTCTGTCATTACGGAATTGTCAGAGTTTTTTCTACATTCTAGAAACAGTGCTTCTTGAGACAGTTTTATGATGATTTGTGAATCATAAATATTAATAAATGATTGAATTATACCAATTTCAAATTGAAAAGTTTCTATAAAAACTTCACTGAGCCACATCTGTAGAGATTTGTTTGTGTATTACCTATGGTTCCTTCCATACTGCACTCCTGGTTGAGTAGCTGTGGTGACCATGTGGACACAAATTTAATTTCTGGTGGTTCATGAAATGTTTTTTCACTTATCATAAATGCTCTAAAATTAATGTAATAGAGCTGGGTGATGTTAGAGAGCATTGCAGTTTAAGCAGCCAGAATTTTGCCCTCTGTACTGGCTGGTTTTGTGTCAACTTGACACACGCTGGTGTTACCATAGAGAAAAGAGCTTCAGTTTTGGAAATGCCTTCATGAGATCCAGCTGTAAGGCATTTTCTCAATTAGTCATCAAGGGCGGAGGGCCCCTTGTGGGAGGTATCATCTCTGGGCTGGCAGTCTTGGGTTCTATAAGAAAGCAAGCTGAGCAAGCCAGGGTATTCAAGCCAGTGAGGAATATCACTCCATGGCCTCTGCACCAGCTCCTGCTTCCTGACCTGCTTGAGTTCCAGTCCTGACTTTGGTGATAAACAGCAATGTGGAAGTAAGCTCAATAAACCCTTTCCTCTCCAACTTGCTTCTTGGTCATGATGTTTGTGCAGGAATAGAAACACTGACCTAGACACCCTCCATACTCCTTTATAAAAATGTATTATTGTCCTTTAACCCTTATAGGGATACTGACTCTATGTAATTTCTAAAATTATAAAGCCCTCGATGCAGAATGTGTCAAATTTCCAGTACATAATCAGACTGTTTCTCTTCTGCTTATAAAATCACAGGCTTGGTTATGCTTAGAGCATAGTTCGGGCTAAATCTATATCAAATGAAGCCTTTTGGAGAAGCTGTCTCTCCATAGTGCTTCTTAATACCTAGAACACCATAAGTCAGCTAGCATGGTACTAGTAGTGGCAACAAAAGACTCTGTCTCAAGGTGCAAGGGGAGGACCAACATCAGAGTTTGTCCTTGGACTTCCACATGTAAGCCAGGCCAAATGCTCAACTACACATACATACACTCAAACTCACACAACAAACACACTTTCAAGCTCAAAATCACATTTATACCTGGAGAATCAATACAAAATAAATATCCCTGAAAACATACATATAAGTAGCTGCAGAGCAAGTTTTGTTTACAAGTACATATGTATATGCATATGTGTGTAAGCATGTTACAGTAATGAAAAAGACGATGTAAACTTGAAGAAGAGCAAAGGGGTATATATGTATATAGGAGGACTTAAGGGGAGGAAAGGAGGAGAGAAATGATGTAATTACATTATAATCTCAAAAAGGGCCACCCACCCATCTAAAAATATTAATCCAGAATTGCTTCTACTAAAAGGAAATTCAGGGAAAAAGAGCGGAGCAAAGACTGAAGGAAAGGAAAAAACCATCCAGAGACTGCCTCATCCCATCTGCAGGTGCCAAACAGAGACACTATTGTTGATGCCAAGAAGTGCTTGCTAACAGGAACCTGACATAGCTGTCCCATGAGAGGCTCTGCCAGAGCCTGACCAATATAGATGTGGATGCTGGCAGCCAACCATCAGACTAAGCACAATGGGAGAGTTAGGGGAATGATTGAAGGAGGTGAAGGGGTTTACAACCCACAGGAAGAACAACAATATCAACCCACAAGAACCCCCTAAAGCTCCCAGAGACTAAACCACCAACCAAAGAGTACACATGGAGGGGTTCATAGATCCAGCTGCATATGTAGCAGAGAATTGCCTTATCTGGCATCAGTGCAAGGGAGCCCCTTGGTCCTATGGGTACTTGATGACCCAGTGTAGGGGAATGCTAGGGCACTGAGGCAACAGTGGGTGGGTGAGTAGGAGGGCACCCTCATAGAATTAGGAGAAGGGGGAGAGAGTAGGAGGTTTGTGGAGGGGAATCTGGGAAGGGGGATAATATTTGAAATTTAAATAAATAAAATAACCAATAAAAAAGAAAAGAAAGTAAAAGAAATAATTAAATATAAGTAGTCATATATAAAATTGCAATAATATATGAAATATATCACTTACTATTGTCTATTCTTTGGAATGAACAAAGACTCCTTTAGTGTAAAGTCATGTACTATGTAGGATTTCATAAGAAAAAGTTTAGGTCCAAAAGGGAAATGAATTGAATAGTCATAAACTGTTTATTTTTGATTTGTATGTTTAAAATTTTAAGTTCCAAATATTCTTAGGTATTTAAGGACCCATTTCCAATTGCTTTTGCATCCTAGTTTGTATGTTTTTAAGCAAATAAATTTAGCATATTATTTATAATATATTTACATGAAAACTAACTAGCATTATACAATTAATAATGTGTGAATTACCTAGAAATATTTACAAATGCTGAAAATATGCATATTACATGATATTTACATTGATAAATAGGCATTCCTTGAATTTCAAACTAATGACATTTTATTTTTATTAATATTAATACATTTTAATAGAAATTTTAAAAGTTAAGGTAAATTCAACATTATTACATTTGTGTTTGAAAGGCTGTATTCTTAGGGTATTGTATTAACTTTTTCTTATATATTTTAATGTTTCAGAGGCAATAACATTTTATAAAATATCCATGAGAATGAGAAGAAATTTTAATGTTTTATTGTTAGATTATTTTAATTTATGTTTTAATTTAGGCCTCTATACCTAATACTAGGCAGTGTGCTGCTTATACACAACACAATCTTTTTTTTTTTTTTTCTTTTTTTTTACTGGAGACTGGAAGGCTGAGACCGGATAGCTAGCACTGTGCAGTTCTGGTGAAGACCTGCTTTCACTTGGAGTATTAATGAACCTGTATCCTGGCATAGCAAAATAAAAAAGAAAATGACTAGTTTTTTTTTATCATCCATGTGGAGAAAGTAATTATATTCATCCTTCTTAAGGTCCACATTCAAATACTATCACATTGATAATACAGTTTTAAAAAATGAACTTTGTATCATGACAATCAGAATGTCCAGAGTGATGGGGAAAATAATCCTCACCCAACCACACACACACTTTAATAAGTAGCCATTAACGCTTGATATCTGTTAGGAGAGGGAGAAGTTTCATTTAGGACCTGGCCACTGTTTGTTCCTGTGTGAATGCCCCCCCCAGCCTCCATGCACATATGGACTAATAGGAGTTACTGAGGAATAAAAAGAAAAAAAAGAGTGAATTGTTGGGAGAGAAACAGGAATTTGAAGGAGGTAAATGAAATATGATCGCACTTCATTTTATATTTGTATAAAATTCTCAAAAGTTATAAAAAAATCTAGAAAGTTGGGAAGACACAAGCATGAGATTTTTATAACATTCTGTGATGCTCTAAGGGATTGTATAGTTTGGTTCAATTACATCATGCACTGTGTTCTTTTTTTAAAAATCTTTATTAAATTATTTTATTTACATTCCAAAAGTAACTTTCTTCCTGGTCCTCCCTAGTCTGAATTTTTGACCCCATTCCCCTCCCCCACCTCTGAGAGGGTGCTCCCCAACCAGCCCATCCACTCCCACCTCACCCCCTAGGTCATCAAGTTTCTACAGTATTAACAGCATTCTCTCCCACTGAGGCCATACAAGGCAGTTAGTCCTCTGCTACACATGTGGCTGGGGCCATGAACCAGCCCATGTCTAGAACTTTCTGAAAGGAAGAAATGTTTTGATTGTACAACACAGAGGACACCAGATATACAGTAGCTGAGTGTTAGAGTGAAGTACGGATGGTAGGCTCAGGAAATAAAATTTTTAATGCTAAACTTACATTAGAGATAATAACACACTTTTGCATTTCATGCTTTAATATTTTCCAGTTTGTGTGGTAACTCATTCAGGGTTTGGATTCATTAGGTTCTCTTAGAGATCAAGAGTAATATCTATTCATTTATAAAATAGGTTTCAGTAAACACACAGTGTATAAGAAAATTCTACACATTTATGAATTTTACCTTACATATGAATTTAATAATTGTATTATTCACCATTAATATAATACAATTTTTAGTAAATTTATTTTGAATAAATACATTTATTAGATGTTTAAAGTGGTCTAAAAGTATAATATTATTATATTTTAGTAGGATAGAATTGAGTCCCTTGCATTTTTGCTGATAGATAATACCCTTTAAAACTGTCATCCACAAAATTCATAGTGAGAAACATGGAATAAAGTTACAAAAAATTAAACAAAATTTCATAATGGGCACCCTTCAGTAGGTGATTCCTCAAAGAAATGAAACTCTCCCTTCCTAAGCAGCCATCCACTGCCACTGATTACAACACTATCACATGCACATACATCACCACTAACTGCACTTGAGGAGTTATTAAAAATAATCCTGAAGTTAGGACAGAGATTGGAAGTATGTCTTGGGGTGGTGAGCTTGAAGCAAGAGAGAAGAAAATAAATATGGACTGTATATGTTGCATAGATTTATGAAATATTCAAACTTTTTAAAAATTATAATTGTTTTTTTAATAAATTTACTATTTTGAGCATTTGTAGCTATATTTGTTTGTATGAGGCCCTGGTAACTTACAAAGCCCCTAAACATGGTTAAGCTTTATGATTTGTTAGTTCCTAGCTATTTGATCCTCTTATTTAATATTTCTAAGCCTTAATAGAAATATATGGAAGGTGAGAGAAATATATTTCTAGCATGTTACAATAATCATTATTAAAAAATAATGTTCTAAGAAATACCCAAGACTAGGAACCCAAGGCTATGTGATTTGTTTTGGTTAAATTTAAACCTAATACATATATTGGGCTCAAAACAAATTGACACTTTTTGAAACCATTATACCATACTGAGAGAATAAATGTGCTAATATCACTACTAATATTAGCATTGGAACCAGGTAAAGAAATACATATTTTAGTTGATGAGAATCAGAGAGTTGTCGTGGTTGCCTGAGTATGTAAAAATAAAAGAGGAAATTATTCAAACCTGAATCTCATCAGAGATCATTACCTTTATGACAATGGAGCAATTTATCTTAATTCCAGTGAGGATAAAAATATTAATATAAGGAGACAAATGGCCATCTGTGAAATAATTTATGCTTAAAAAGAATAAGGGAGATATGGTGATGAGCATTCTTTATACAATGGCATTATCCAGTAGAATTCATTTTTACTTTACTTATATTGGTATAGGCAGCTATGTAAAACTAACATGCTCAGTTAAAATGAATGTTCACATAAAATACAATATTAATGATATGAGTCACTGGAAACTGTCAGTGTCCATTTCTTATCTTTGCCTTGATTTTCTTCTCTCAGTACTTGAAATGCTTTCCTTGGAGTGGACCTTGATTTGCATAATCAACCCTGCCTAGAAAGGATTCACAGAACTTCTGGACATAAAAAAATGAGATGTGAAATATGGAGCTAGAGTTGGAGGAGGAGAAAGGTCAGGAGCAGGAGGAGAAGGAATTTTTTCATCATGGAGTCAGAGGATGATGAAGAGTCAGATTCCAGGTGATTATACAACCAAGCAAAGGTTTTTACAAAATAGATTAATTGGGATAGAATATTGTCTTTATTATTTGGTTCTGAAATTATTATATTAGCATCTTGTAAATTGTGATCTTATTAGTATATAAACCTGATTAGATAATTTTAAAAGGGAGGAAAATCGTAAATGTTGAAGTGAACAGAAGTATTAAGATCTAGAGAGATTCCAAACTGGATTCCAGAAAAATTAGGAAACCAGACCAATTAAACAAAGTTGGACCTATGCAACCAAGAGGGAGATGGAAGTATGGGCAAACATATCTCAAGGACTAACTAATCTAACACAACCTAGTTGGCTTTGATAATTTTTTCTTCTAACATGGCTAGTGGAAGAGCCCAAGGAGCCAATGCCTTATCCCTTGAGTATCATACCCATTCCAGAACACAGAATGAAGGCTGCATATGTTGATTCCAAAAGGCCTTGGGAGAGGAGGGAAACCGCCCTAAATTGCCATCTGCTGTTTGCTTTGCTCTTTCATTCCATGTTTCCCTCTTTCTCTCTTCTATTGGTTTGGCTCTTTCCTTGTGGTTTAGAAACTGACTCATTCCTAGTCAACACCCAAGTGATGTTTGAAATACAATAAAATTAAGAAGCTTGTGCACTAAGTACTGGATTTCACATTTTATTATTTAATATTATTTAATTATGCTTATTAATATATACAATAATATATTTGTAAAAATAGAAATAATATATAGTAAATATATCTTTAAGTAAAATTAATAACTACTTAATATTAAACATGTGTGTTTTCATGTGAGGTTAGCCAAACTGACATAATCTTAAATTGAGGCAGTAATGTTTGAATAATAAATTAAATTCAATATATCAGTTTAGCATCATCCTTGTGCTCAATAGTGTAAATAAAATAAAACATCAATTCAAATAGAGATTGCACTCAGATGTTCCAGTGCAAAATATACTTAAATGGCAGACTGCCATGACTTACAGAAAAATATATAGCACTGTCCTGACACACTGAGGGAGTATGTAAAAGGATCTAAATTTCAAAACAAAGGATCTAGATTGGAACTCTGAAATTATGCAAATGCTAGTAGTATGCTGAGATATTCTTTTTAAATGCTTTTACATTTTTATTATTGAAAAAAATAAATTTAATATATTATTCAAACTTTATTCCTCTCCCATGTCTTTCCAAATCCTCTTCTCTCTGTCTACCCAACTTTACTTCTACAAAAAAATAAAAGATAACAACAAAAGCCAACAAACCAAGAAAACAAAACAACACACAAAAAGAAATTAAAAAAAAAAAAAAAAAACCTAGCATTCCTCTTGAACACTGAAGTCTGGCTTACAGTTCTTTATATACCCACTGATTTTTATTTCGACAAAACTGATTTTCCCTCTTCCAGCATGTATAAATGAAAGTTCACTTGTTAATGTTTTCCCTAGTGACTGTTTATCTTTTATTTATTTATCTATCCACAAATTCATATATATAAATATATATAACAAAATAATATATAATAAGATAAAACAAAAGATTTGTATTAAAGTTGGTCAGGAACAAAACAGTAGGAAAGAAAAGCCCAAGAGAGAGCAAAAGAGTCGGGGACCCACTCATTAGCACTCCCAGGAACACCATAAAACCCTGAACATGGATCTCTATAATAAAAGCACAAGAGGACCCGTGGCAGACCCACACAGTTTCTGTGAATGTTCTTTCAGTCCCTGTGAATTTATGTTTTATTCATGCTGATTATAGAGTCTTGGTTTCCTGGTGTCCTCCATTCTATCTAGCTCATATACTCTTTCCATCTCTTCTTCAGCAGGGTTATTTGAGGCCTGAGGGGAAGGATTTAATGAAACACCCTTTTTCAGAAAATATATTTTATTGGATATATTCTTTCTTTCTTTATTTCTTCCTTGACCAAGTTATCATTGAGTAGAGTGTTGTTAAGCTTCCACATGTATGTGGGCATTCTATTGTTATTTTGTTATTGAGGAACAGCCTTAGTCCGTGGTGATCTGATAGGATACAAGGAATTGTTTCAATCTTCTTGTATCTGTTGATGCCTGATTTGTGACCAATTATATGGTCAGTTTTGGAGAAGGTACCCTGGGGTGCTGAGAAGAAAGTATATCCTTTTGTTTTAGGATAAAAAGTTCTATAGATATCTGTTAAATTCATCTGTTTCATAACTTCTGTTAGTCTCACTGTGTCCTGGTTTAGTTTCTGTTTCCATGATCTGTCCATTGAGGAGAGTAGGGTGTAGAAATCTCCCACTGCTATTGTGTGTGGTGTAATATGTGCTTTGAGCTTTAGTGAAGTTTCTTTTATGAATGTAGATGCCCTTGCATTTGGAGCATAGAGGTTCAGAATTAAGAATTCATCTTGGTAGATCATACCTTTGATGAGTATGAACTGTCCCTCCTTATCTTTTTTGATCACTTTAGGGTGAAAGTCGATTTTATTTGATATTAGAATGGCTACTCCAGCTTTTTTCTTGAGACTATTGGCTTGGAGAATTGTTTTCCAGCCTTTTATTCTGAGGTAGTGCCTGTCTTTGTCAATGAGGTGGGTTTCCTGTATGCAACAAAATGTTGGGTCCTGTTTACATATCCAATCTGATAGTCTAAGTCTTTCTATTGGGGAACTGAGTCCATTGATATTAGTAGATATTAAGGAAAAGTAATTGTTGCTTCCTGTTATTTTTGTTGTTAGAGCTGGAATTCTGTTCATGTGGCTATCTTCTTTTAGTTTTGTTGGAAGATTACATTTTTGCTTTTTCAGGGATGTGGTTCATCTCCTTGTGTTAGAGTTTTCCATTTATTACCCTTTGAAGGACTGGATTTGTGGAAATATATTGTGTGAATTTGGTTTTGTCATGGAATACTTTGGTTTCTCCATCTATGGCGATTGAAACTTTTGCTGAGTATAGTAGTCTGGGCTGGCATTTGTGTTCTCTTAGGGTCTGTATGACATCTGCCCAGGATCTTCTAGCTTTCATAGTCTCTGGTGAGAAGTCTGGTGTAATTCTGATAGGGCTGCCTTTAATTGTTACTTGACCTTTTTCCCTTACTGCTTTTAGTATTCTTTCTTTGTTTTGTGCATTTGGTGTTTTGACTATTATATGGCAGGAGGAATTTCTTTTCTGGTCCAGTTTATTTGGAATTCTATAGGCTTCTTGTATGTTCATGGGCATCTCTTTCTTTAGGTTAGGGAAGTTTTCTTCTATAATTTTGTTGAAGATATTTACTGGCCCTTTAAGTTGGAGGTCTTCACTCTCTTCTATATCTATTATCCTTAGGTTTGGTCTTCTCATTGTGTCCTGGATTTCCTGGATATTTTGAGTTAGGATCTTTTTGCATTTTGCATTTTCGTTGGCTGTTGTGTCAATGTTTTCTATGGTATCTTCTGCCCCTGCAATTCTCTCTTCTATTTCTTTTATTCTGTTGGTGATGCTTGCATCTATGTTTCCTGACTTTCCCCCTAAGATTTCTAACTCCAGAGTTGTCTCTCTTTGTGATTTCTTAATTGTTTCTACTTCCATTTTTAGGTCCTGGATGGTTTTGCTCAATCCTTCACCTGTTTGATTGTGTTTTCCTGTAATTCTTTAAGAGATTTTTGTGTTTCCTCTTTAATGGCTTCTACTTGTTTACTTGTGATCTCCTGTAATTCTTTATGGGATTTTTTTGTTTCCTCTTTAAGGGCTTATACCTCTTTACCTGTGTTCTCCTGTAGTTCTTTAAGGGAGTTATTCATGTCCTTCTTAATTCCTCTAGCACCATCGTGAGATATGATTTTAGATCCAAATCTTGTTTTCCAGTGTTTTGGGATATCCAGGTCTTGCTGTGGTGGGAGTACTAGGTTCTGATGAAGCCAAGCAGTCTTGGTTTCTGTTGGCAGGATTCTTATGTTTGCCTTTTGCCATCTGTTGATCTCTGGTGTTAGATGTTCTTGTTGTCTCTGACTAGAGCTTGTTCCTCCTGTGTGGTCTGTAAGCCTGTGTCAGTACTTCTGGGAGATCAGCTCTCTTCTGGTAAATCCAGGGTGCAGATGGGTGAGTCCCTGGGTTAAAGCACTCCCTGGAGGGAGGCTCTTTACTTGCCAGGAAGGGGCAGAGAGGATTGCAGATCCACTGCTGTCACTTGGAGGCTGAGAGGATCCTGTCCCTGCTGCCTTGCGATTCCCCTGCAACTCATGAGGTCTGTGCCTCCCAGCTGGTCCCAATATATTCTTTATTTAAATTTCAAATATTAGTCCCTTTCCCTGCCTCCTGGAAACCTCCTATCCCATCCTCCCTGCCCCTGCTTCTGTGTTCCTCTACTTACCCACCCACTCCCACTTCTACTCCCTAGATTTCCCTACACTGGGGCATCTAATGAGCCGTCATTGGACCAAGGACCTCTCCTCCTATTGATGCCTGACAAAGCCATCCTCTGCTACATATGCAGCTGGAGCCATGTGTACTCCTTGTTTGATGGCTTAGTCCCTCGGAGCTCTGGGTGGTCTGGTCTACTGACACTATTGCTCCCTCCTATGGGGCTGCCAACCCCCTCAGCTCCTTCAGTCCATTCTCCATCTCCTACATTTGGAACCCCTGAGCTCAGTGCAATGGTTGGCCGTGAGCTTCATCCTTTGTAATTGTCAGGCTCTGGCAAAGCCTCTCAGAAGACAGCCATATCAAGCTTCTATCAGCAAGTACTTCTTGGGATCCACAATAGTGTCCCGGTTTGGTGGCTGTATATGAGATGGATCCCCAGGTGGAAGAGTCTCTACGTGGCCTTTCCTTGAGTCTCTGCTCCACACTTTGTCTCCATATTTCCTCCTGTGAGTATTTTGTTCACCCTTCTAAAAAGCACTGAAGCATCTGCATTTTGGTCTTCCTTCTTCTTTGGCTTCCTGTGATCTGTGAAATCACAGGAAATATTAAAAAGGACTGGCACGTTCTCACACATGTGCAGGCAACTCTAGGCCCTGCTGCAGGCTCACAAGCTCTGTCTCTACCAGCCAACTCTCCAGCGGGGCCAGAGCTCCCAAGTTTCCTACCATGCCAGCCTCACTCAACCACCACACAGTCAGCCACCACAACAACCATTTACCTAGTAGATCAAAACTCTTAAAGCTTATAATTAACCAACCAGATCTATGTATCAATAAATTCTCAATTTACAAGATGCCAATACAATAATTCAGAACCAATTGATTATGATCAAAGCTTTATCCCAATTACTCTAACCTTTTGCTATCATAACTACCTGTTGCTGGTTAAAACCATGTTGGTTTATGTCGGCCTCCATTTTGGCCTTCCTTCTCCCTCTCTCAGATGTTCTCTGTCTGCCACTCTTAGCTCCGCCTCCCTTTCCCCTGTCCAATCACATGCCTCCTGCTGCCCTAAAGTAAACAGACATGGAAAATCCTGCAACAACATCTCATTTATGACTGAATGAGTGTTCCAAGGTCTCTAACTCCCTGCATCATGTCTAGCTCTGGGTCTCTATATTTGTCCCCATCTGCTGCAGAAGGAAGCTTCTCTGGTGATGACTATATTAGACAATGTGGGTATCTTCTCTGATGATGACAGGACAAGATCTTTGATCATACCAGAGTATCATTAGTAGTATTTCATCACTTTTTTTTTTCATTTTTATACCTGTATTATTTAACTTTACCCTTGGTCTCTGAGCTATGTAGTTTCATGTTCTTGGTCACCCAAGAACTTCCAGGCATTGTTTCTATCTTATGGAGTGGACCTAAAGTCAAATCAGTTTATGGGTGATTGCTTCTTGCCATTGCCATTGTTCTAGTATATGTTGCAGGCATAACACCACAGTAGGTTAAAGGATATATGGCTGGGTTGGTGTCTTAGTTAGAGTTCTCTAGAGTCACAGAACTTAGTCTCTATGTAGTAAAGGAATTTATTGATGACTTAGTTTGTAGTCCAACTCCCAACAATCAACTTCCAACAACAGTTGCGGCAGCAGCTGTGAATGGAAGTCCAAGGATCCAGCAATTGCTCAGTCCCACAAGGCAAGCAGGCGAAGCAGAGAGAGCCTTCCTTCTTCCAATGTCCTTATATAGGTCTCCAGCAAAAAGTGTGGCCCAGGTTAAAGGTGTGTGCCACCACACCTTTAACCCCAGATGACCTTGAACTCATAGAGCTTTCTATGTTAATCCTATGGGATTCGTAGCCACTATTCCTCAAGGTCTCTATGCCAAGATTCAGGTCAGAAACTTGTATCTCTCAGCCTCTGGATTAGGGCCACAGGTGAGCCTTCTAATTCTGGATTGTAATTCATTTCAGATGTAGTCAAGTTGACAACCAGGAATAGCCACTACAATCCACCCCTTGTCAACTTGACACAAATAATATCCCATGTCCACATGAAACAATAACAAAATCATGAGTACGCCTAACATGATATAACTATTCCTCGTACAATCGCAAACGCATTTATAAACTTACAATGTCCCTTGGGAACATTCTTTAGTGTCTCAACTTAAATACCAATTGATGTTAAAGAAATTGGAAGAAAAGTGTATTCTTAACAAAATAAGACAGAAGCATTCATATTACTTATAATCCTCATTTCTGCAACTGATTACGTGGCCTTAGCTGGTATTTATAACTACCTTCCTCTACTACCCATTCTGTATTTCCTTCCCCCTCAGCAAGCACCTCAGCAGGTCTTGGCTCTTTTCCTGGAGGATTGACCCATACCTTCATTCCTGATGGGTCTGCATCCTTTGTCATCCTGCTTGGATTAGGCTGTTGTAATTTCCCATTGACCTTAATCACAGGACATGGAAGTACTAAGAGACGCCCTAAGGGATCTCCTGCACTCCAGACATAATCTTGCTTACCTCCATTGTGAAGAGGCAATCCGATTTCTCCATGGTAATCTGGATCTATCACTCCTCCTAATACTGTTATTCCCTTCTTAGCCTGTTGGTTTAAGGGCATTAGAAGCCCAAAATGACCAGGGGGAAGTCTGAGCTTCCAGTTCAATGGAATGTTTGTTGTGGCTCCTGGTAGGAGAACTCCACCCTCTGGAACCAAAACTTCTAGGCCAGCAGAACCTAGAGTTGTGGGGACAGGAAGCAAAAATTTTCCTAGAGGGTCACTAGAAGTGATAGTGAGTGGAACTATTCCCTTTTCCACCCCTTGATTCCTGGACCCATGGATCCTGGCTATAGGGGAAACTGTGCCATATATTGGACGCTGATTCAAAGCATATACTGCCTTCTGAAGAACTCTGCCCCAGCCCTCCATGCTGTTGCCACCTAATTGGCACTGAAGCTGTGTCTTCAAAAGGCCATTCCATCTTTCTATCAGGCCAGCCGCTTCAGGATGATGGGGAACATGGTAAGACCAGTGGATTCCATGATCATGGGCCCACTGTCGCACTTCTCTGGCTGTGAAGTGAGTTCCTTGGTCAGAGGCAATACTGTGTGGAATACCATGATGATAGATAAGGCATTCAGTGAGTCCACGGATGGTGGTTTTGGCAGAAGCATTTCGTGCAGGAAAGGCAAATCCATAACCAGAATAAGTGTCTACTCCAGTAAGAACAAAACGTTGTCCTTTCCATGGAGGAAGTGGTCCAATATAGTCAACCTGCCACCAGGTTGCTGGCTGGTCACCTCGAGGAATGGTGCCATATCTAGGGCTCAGTGTTGGTTTCTGTTGTTGGCATATCTCGCATTCAGCAGCAGCTGTAGCCAGGTCAGCCTTGGTGAGTAGTCCATGTTGTTGAGCCCAAGCATAACCTCCGTCTCGGCCACCATGACCACTTTGTTCATGTGCCCATTGAGCAATGACAGGGATGGCTGGGGAAAGAGGCTGGCTGTCCACCGAACGGGTCATCTTATCCACTTGATTATTGAACTCCTCCTCAGACAAAGTCACCTTTTGGTGAGCATTTACATGGGACACAAATATCTTCACATCCTCTGCCCATTTGGAGAGATCTATCCACAGACTTCTTCCCCAGATGTCTTTCTCACCAATTTTCCAATCGTGATCTTTCCAGGTCCCTGACCATCCAGCCAATCCATTGACTACAGCCCATGAGTCAGTGAACAATCGTACTTCTGGCCATTTCTTCTTCCAAACAAACTGTAATACCATGTGTACTGCCCGAAGTTCTGCCCACTGTGAAGATTTTCCTTCACCTGTATCTTTCAGGGTTGTCCTGGAAAGGGGTTGTAATGCTGCAGCTGTCCACTTCTGGGTGGTGCCTGCATAACGTGCAGAGCCATCAGTAAACCAGGTCCTAGTCTTTTCTTCTTCAGTCAGATGATCATAGGGAACACCCCATGAAGCTATAGGTGCATGCTTGGCAGCAGATGGCATTGTAACAGGAGTGGAAACCATAGGCATTTGAGCAACTTCTTCATGTAACTTGCTTGTGCCCTCAGGACCTGCTCTGGCCCGATCACTTATATACCACTTCCATTTGATGATTGACTGCTGCTGTGCACGTCCTACTTTATGACTTGAAGGGTCTGATAGCACCCAGCTCATGATGGGTAGTTCAGGTCGCATAGTAACTTGGTGTCCTATTGTCAAACGTTCAGTTTCCACTAAGGCCCAATAGCAGGCCAAGAGCTGTTTTTCAAAGGGAGAATAGTTGTCTGCAGATGAAGGTAGAGCTTTGCTCCAAAATCCTCAGGGTCTCTTCTGTGATTCACCTACAGGGGCCTGCCAGAGGCTCCAAACAGCATCTCTATCTGCCACAGACACCTCAAGTACCATCGGGTCTGCTGGATCATATGGTCCAAGTGGTAGAGCAGCCTGCACAGCAGCCTGGACCTGTTGAAGAGCCTTCTCCTGTTCCAGGCCCCACACAAAGCTAGCAGCTTTACGAGTCACTTGGTAGATGGGCCTGAGTAGCACACCCAAGTGAGGAATGTGCTGTCTCCAGAATCCAAATAGACCCACTAAACGTTGTGCTTCTCTCTTGGTGGTGGGAGGGGCCAGGTGCAATAACTTATCTTTCACCTTAGAAGGAATATCTCTGCATGCCCCACACCACTGGACTCCTAAAAATTTCACTGAGGTAGATGGTCCTTGAATTTTGGTTGGATTTATTTCCCATCCTCTGGTACGCATATGTGTTACCAATGAGTCCAAGGTGGTTGCTACTTCCTGCTCACTTGGTACAATCAGCATAATGTCATCAATATAGTGCACCAAGGTGATATTTTGTGGAAGAGACAAACGATCAAGATCTCTTCTAACTAAGTTATGACATAGGGCAGGAGAGTTAATATATCCTTGAGGCAAAACTGTAAAGGTATATTGCTGGCCTTGCCAACTGAAAGCAAATTGCTTCTGATGGTCCTTATGGACAGGTACTGAGAAGAAGGCATTTGCCAGATCAATGACTGCATACCAGGTACCAGGAGATGTGTTAATTAGTTCAAGTAAAGAAACTACATCTGGTACAGCAGCTGCAATTGGAGTTACTACTTGATTTAGTTTTCGATAATCAACTGTCATTCTCCATGATCCATCTGTCTTCTGCACTGGCCAGATAGGAGAGTTAAAGGGAGATGTGGTGGGAACCACCACCCCTGCATCTCTCAAGTCCTTGATAGTGGCAGTAATTTCTGCAATTCCTCCAGGAATATGATACTGTTTTTGATTCACTATTTTCTTTGGCAGAGGCAACTCTAAAGGCTTCCATTTAGCCTTTCCAACCATAATAGCCCTCACTCCACAGGTCAGGGAACCAATGTGAGAATTCTGCCAATTTCAGAGTATATCTATCCCAATTATACATTCTGGAACTGGAGAAATGACCACAGGATGTGTTCGGGGACCTACTGGACCTACTGTGAGTCGCACATCAGTCAAAACTCCATTAATCACCTGTCCTCCATAAGCCCCTACTTTAACTGGAGGGCCACAATGTTTCTTGGGGTCTCCTGGGATTAGTGTCAATTCAGAACCAGTATCCAATAGACCCCGGAAAGTCTGATTATTTCCTTTCCCCCAGTGTACAGTTACTCTTGTAAAAGGCCGTAGGTCCCTCTGGGGAAGAACTGGAGAAAGATTAACAGCAAAACTTTTAGGTATCTTATCAAGATCCTCCCTCAGAGGAACCTGGCCACCCCTTCATTCAAGGGGTTCTGGATCTGCAAACTGGCTCAAGTCTGGAAATTGATTCACTGGCCGAGACTGCCTTTTGCCATGATCCACTGTAGCCCTTCTTTCCTTTGTTTGAGAATTTTTCTGCTTATACAGCTCAAACAGATATGCAGTGGGCTTCCTATCTATTTCGTGCCTGGAAACACCATGATTGATTAGCCAGGACCAAAGGTCCAAATGAGTCATGCCATTATAAATTTCACCTCTCCTATGCTGACCATTGCGGGTTATATCATTATAAATATTGTTTTGTCTATGCTGTCCATTATAATAACTACGATCACCTTGTCTCTGGCGATTCAATGCTGCCACCTGGCCCTTGTTACCTCGGGGCCCAGTTAAACCTATTGAATTTAATTCATCTAATTGAGCAGCAGCATCTCCAACCCTAAGGTCTGGCACAAGGAAAAGAGAAAAAACAAAACCCTTCAAATGTGCTGGTGCCGCTCTCACCAGTTTGCGTCTTATAGGACTGGTGAAGGGCATATCTTCTGGACCTTCCCATTGTGGGGAATTAGGTTTTATACAACGTATCCACTCTAGCATTGCAATTTCCCTAAGCCTTAAAATCCCTTCATCAACACTAAACCAAGGGATATCAGGTACCTCTAACTCCTTTTCAGTAGGCCATCTTTTGATAAATGCTTCAGCCAACCATTCAAACAAACTTCTGACACCTTCTTTAACTGTACGAGCTTCCATATTAAACCTAGAATCTACACTCAGAGGGCCCATGTCAATAAATTCGGCCTGCTCTAGTTTTATGTTCCTTCCACCCTTATCCCACACCCTTAAAATCCACTCCCACACATATTCCCCAGACTTCTGCTTGAATGAATTAGCAAGCTCATTAAGCTCCTTAGTAGTGTATCGAATTTCCTCACAGACTACACTTTCTACCTCCCCTTTAGGGGCTTGTTTTGCCTTGAGTCTGGTTATAGGTCTAGAAGAAACTATTGGTGGACCTTGAGAAACATCAATATTGTCTAGTCTGGCATTTTCTTCAGTGAAAGTCACTGCTGTCTTATCAGACTCTGTGGGATTAACTTCTTCGTGTGGGAAAGGCATTAATTCAAGGGGTGGGGCTGAGGGTACTACTTCCTCAGGTGGGGCAAACACTTGAGAATCTGAAGATTTGAAATTCTCAGCTTCAATGGGGTCTTCCCACATATCCCCATCCCAAGTTACAGGATCCCATTCTTTGCCAACTAATGCCCTTACTTTAACCACTGGCACCCTCTGAGGCTGAGACTTGAATTTTCACTGTAATTCAGCCAACCTTATAATGAGAGCTTCAGTTTGATTTTCTGCAGCTTGAACTCTATGGCTGCTGGAGAGAAGACTATCTTCAAGGACACACTTAGCAACTTTTAAATCGTTTACTTTTATCTGGAGCCTTTCGATTTTATCACACAACTCCTTATTTTCCTTCATCATTTTTCTTGAAATTTCTTATTTTCCTTCATCATTTTTTCTTGAGATGCTAAGAGCAACCAACCAACAAAATCATTTTCCGATTTCTTCCCCATCTTGTGGAAAGCTTTGTACACCGAATCCCCTAATTCATCAGGATAATCAAGGGCATTAGCTTCTTTGAGCTTGGAATATAGTTGTGACCACGAGTCTCCAGTATTCTCTGAGTGCCCAGGAGGGTGAGAATTTGGAGAGGTTTCAGTAGTTGATGGAGCTGATGGATCCTCAAGCCACCTCCAGAATTTTAAAAGATTCATCCTTATACTTCTGCTCCTCTAGAACCACTCCGGGTACCAATATGTCTTAGTTAGGGTTCTCTAGAGTCACAGAACTTAGTCTCTATGTAGTAAAGGAATTTATTGATGACTTACAGTTTGTAGTCCAACTCCCAACAATCAACTCCCAACAACAGTCGAGGCAGCAGCTGTGAATGGAAGTCCAAGGATCCAGCAATTGCTCAGTCCCACAAGGCAAGCAGGCGAAGCAGAGAGAGCCTTCCTTCTTCCAATGTCCTTATATAGGTCTCCAGCAAAAAGTGTGGCCCAGGTTAAAGGTGTGTGCCACCACACCTTTAACCCCAGATGACCTTGAACTCATAGAGCTTTCTATGTTAATCCTATGGGATTCGTAGCCACTATTCCTCAAGGTCTCTATGCCAAGATTCAGGTCAGAAACTTGTATCTCTCAGCCTCTGGATTAGGGCCACAGGTGAGCCTTCTAATTCTTGATTGTAATTCATTTCAGATGTAGTCAAGTTGACAACCAGGAATAGCCACTACAGTTGGTATTTATGTTTCTTTTTTATGATTACGTAATGTACCTTCCTGTACCAAGGACATTACAATGTAGCAATGAATGATTCTATGGGAGTATCAGCTTGACACATACCATGTTCAATGAGTTGTATAGGTCTTGTCGTCAGCAATGGAAATTTGCCATAAGTTTGTGAAGAGCAACCTATAGTCTTGAAAACTTGAGTTCTAGGTCTTCAATCTCTCTATGAAATTCCCCTGCCCTTGCCTGGGAGTCTTTACTCTGCAGTTCAAAAATGCAAAATAGAAAAAAATAGTCCTGAAGTACCTAGAAGTAATTAGGATTACCAGAAGAAAAATGGAAACCACTGGTTTTATAGAAGTTTCCTTCAAACCATATAATTTATTTATTAATACAATACAGTATAATATACAAAACTTAAATATTATGTTAATAATATAAGACTTTTGTCTGACTCAGTTGTAAAATGATTTATTGTATCTACAGTGGAGCTAAAATGTTTTTTATCATAAAATAGTAAAGGATTAAAAAATAAAATATAGTTTATTTGCTAATACATATATATTATAGATAAGGAACAATATAATCCATGAAAGATAAAAATATTAAAATGTAAAAATGATTACTTAAATTGAGTTCTTGGATAAAAATAAAACTAGACTACAGCTTCAGAGATAAAAGCAACTTCAGCAAGTGATTTGTAATTTGATGATGTCTCTCAACCTACTTTCTACACTGATAAATGGATATTAGGAAAATAGCTCAGAACACCCACTATACAACTCACATATGAAGACTACGTGAAGCTCAAGAAGAAGGAAGACCAAAGTGTGGATGTTTAAGTCCTACTTAGAGGAGGGAAACAAAATAATCACAGGAGATAGAGGGGCAGAGGAATATAGGAGCGAGAAATGAGGGGGAGTCAAACAGGAGGCAGGATTAAGTATGGGAGGATATGGGAAGATGTACAGAGGGTCAGGTAATTGAAAGGTGTGGAGCAGTAAGGAATGGGGAACTGAAAGTAGCCACTAGAAATTCCCAGATGCCAGGAAAGCAAGAGACTCCTCGAACCCAAAATACCCAACAAAGGGGAGAGAGAACTTTTAGAGAAGGTATCCAATGAATAGGCATGGCCCCAGGTTAAGAAATAGGGCTACACACCCATCTCAAAAATATTAACCCAGACTTTCTCATGTCTAAAGGAAAACAGGGACAAAGAGTGGAGCACAGAATAAAGGAAAGACCATCCAGAGAATGATCTGCAGGCACCAAACCCAGAGACTATTGCTGATGCCAAGAAGTGCTTGCTGACAGGAGCCTAGTATCCTGAGAAGCTCTGCCAGAGCCTGATCATACAGATGTGGATGCTTGCAGCTAATCATTGCACTGAGCAAGGGTACCCAAATGGAGAAGTTAGGGGAAGGACTGAAGGAACTGAAGAACAACAATATCAACCAATCAGAGCTCGTAGAGCTCCTATGGACCAAACTACCAACCAAAGATTACACTTGGAGGGAGGGACTCATGGCTCCAGAAGCATATGTAGCAGAGGATTCCCTTATCTGGCATCAATGGGAGGGGAAGCCCTTGGTCCTATGGAGGCTTGATGCTCCAGAATAGGACAATGCTAGGGTGGTGAGGCAGGAGTGGTTGGGTGGGTGGGTGGGGAACACCCTCGTAGAAGCAGAGGGGAGGGGGGTGATGGGATAAGGAGAAGAAATTGTGAAGGGACCTATCATTGAAAATGTAAATAAATAAAATAACTGATAATTTAAAAAGTAGAAATATTTGTATAAGCCATCATTATACTTAGTCAATGAAATTTCCTATCTCTTCTGTTGATCTTCTTTCAAGTCTACTAAATTATAATGGTTCTAAACTATCTACTTGTTTTCATAATGTTATGTCTTTCTCTATCCATTAATAATTGGATTCTTCTGTTAAAGTTGCTACATAAATATGTTTTAAAACAACAGCATTTTCATTCCTGTCAGGGAAATGCAAATCAAAATGACACTGAGATTCCACCTTATACCAGTCAGAATGACAAAGACCAAAAATCTGGTGATATCACATGCTGATGAGGAGGTAGAGCTGGTGGAATTGCAAACTTGTACAACCACTCTGGAAATCAATTTAGTGGTTCCTGAGAAAATTGGAAATAGCTCTTTCTAAAAGATACTTGACCCTACCACAAGAACATATGCTCCACTACGTCCATAGCAATCTTATTTTAATAGTCAGAAACCAAAAGCAACCCAGATGTCATTCAACAAAAGAATGGAGATAGAAAATGTGGTTCATTTACATAATGGAATATTATTCAGCTATTAAAATCAACATCATTTTTATCACAGCACTAAAATTAGTTCTGTCACACATAATACAAAGTCAAAGAATGCTACTATATCACATGCAATTTTTTTCTTGTATGGTCTAGTAGTATAATTCAGTTACTAGAGTGATGTAGGATGCACAAAGCCTTGAGTTGTGTCCATTTCAGTGTATCGATTTGATGTGGTAATACATAACTATAATCCTATCACTTGAGAGATGGACACAGGAGGAGCAGAAGTTTAAAGCCAGCCTAAGATACATGAATTTGCACCAAGAGGGAGGGCATTCCATATTTTATTCCGACTCTCTATCCACTCTCAGATTGTTCTACAACCCATACCTCCTCCCCATTCCACTGTCTCAGCGTGGATGCCCCCACCTGACCTCTAAACTCCCTAGGGCCTCTAGTCTCTTAATGGTTAGGTGCATCATCTCTGAATGAACACAGACCTGGCAGTCTTCTACTTTATGTGTGTTGGGGGCCTCATATCAGCTGGTGTATGCTGTTTGGTGGTCCAGTGTTTGAGAGATCCCAGGGATTCAGATTAATTGAGACTGCTAGTCCTCCTACAGGATTGTCCTTCTCCTTAGCTTCTTTCAGCCTTCCCTAATTCAACAACAGGGGTCAGCTGCTTCTGTCCATTGCTTGTGTGCAAATATCTGCATCTGACTTTTTCAGCTGCTTGTTGAGTCTTTAGGAGGACAGTCATGGTAGGTCCCTTTATGTGAGCACTCCATAGCCTCAGTAATAGTGTCAGACCTTGGGACTTCCCCTTGAACTGGATCTCACTTTGAACCTGTAGCTGGACCTTCTTTTCCTCTGATTCCTCTCCATTTCCATACCTGTAATCCTTTCAGACAGGAACAATTATGGGTCAGAGATGTGACTGTGGGATGGCAACCCCATCCTTCACTTGATGCCCTGTCTTCCTGCTGGAGGTGGGCTCTATAAGTTCCCTCTCCCTACTGTCGTGCATTTTATCTAAGGATCCTCCCATTGATTCCTGAGAGTCTCTTATCTCTGAGGTCTCTGGTGTATTCTGCAGGGTCTCCCCAACCTCCTATTTTTTGAGGTTGCCTGTTTCCATTCTTCCTACTGGCCCTCAGGACTTCGGTCCTTTTTCTTCACCCAATGCCAGATCAGGTTCCCCTTCCCCACTCCCACTTCACCCCCCCCCCCCATTCACATTCCCTCCTAAGTCCCTCCTTCCCTCCCCACTTGTGATTAGTTTCTTCTCTCTCCCAAGTGGGACTGAGGCGTCCTCACTTGGGCATTTCAGCTTGTTGACTTTGGGAGTTCTGTCAACTGTATCTTGGGTATTCTATACTCTCTTTTTTGGGGGGCTAATATACATTTATTAGTGAGTACATACCACACACGTCCTTGGATGGGGGGGGCAGAATAATATATGGAGTGTAAAAAATAAATACATTTTTAAAAAATGAGGGAGGAACAGAACTTTCACAGGGCCAAGGGCCTCTCCTCCCATTGATGATTGACTTTGCAATCCTCTACTATACACATGCTGCCAGAACAATCAGTCCCACCATGTATAGTCCTTGGTTGGTGGTTGAGTCCCTGGGAGCTCTGAGGGTACTAGTTAGTTCATATTGTTGTTCATCCTAAGGGGCTGAAAACCCTTCAGCTCCCTTGGTCCTTTCTCTAACTCCTTCATTGGGGACCATGTACTCAGTTCAATGGATGGCTGTGAGCCTCTACATCTGTATTAGTCAGGTACTGTCAGAACCTCTCAGGAGATAGCTATATCAGGCTGGCTTGTCCTTCCTTCAGTCTCTGCTCCATAGCCAGGGCCAGCAAGTGGGAGAGGGTGGGGTGGCAAGCAGGGGGAGGGGGGGAGCAACAGGGGTTTGTTCTTGTTGTTTTTTGTTTTTTTGTTTTGTTTTGTTTTTGCCTTTTATTTTTTTTGAGGGGAAACTGGGAAAGGAGAAATCATATGGCATGTAAATAAAGAAAATATCTAAAAATAAAAAATAAAAAAAATGAGGGAGGATAGATTGTAGAAGTGAATGGGGTTAAGACAGCAAGTTAATGAGACCCACAGCCTTGACTAAGTAGGGCTTATGGCATTCACAGACTGAAGTAACACTCCAGAAACCTCCATGCCTCTACCTGGCTAGGTCATTTGCATATGTGCTAGCTTATTGTTCTTTTAGGACTTCTAACAGACAAACTTGAGGTTGTCTCTGATTCTTTTGCCTGTTCTTAGGACTCTTTTTCTCTTTCTGGGTTGCCTTGTTGAGCCTTTATATGAGAGTTTTTGTTTAGTTTTATTATAACTTGCTGTGCTCTATTTAGTTGGTATCTCTGAGATGGCTACTCAGTTCTAAAGAGAAATGGAAGAGGAGTGGATCTTCAGAGAGGGAAGAGGGAAATAGGACTAGCAGGAGTGAAGCTAATAGATGAGAGAAGAATACACTTTTAAAAAGTGTACTTAAAATATTGATTATTTAAAAATAATTATCTAGAAGAATAATCAATTTGGCATATATAAAAATTCATATATATATTCACATATATGTATATATATTCCCCAAATTTTTGAACTTTCATTTATAGAAATATCTATGCTATTAAAAAGAATATCCAAGTATGAAAAATAATACATTTTGTACATAATATATTTGAAAGGAATCTGGTTTTGTTGATCTCATAATATTTAGATTCATCAAATGAGTGAAATAAGCTACATGTAAATATGTATATTAATGAATAACATATGAATATATACTGTATACTTTAAATAGCAGGCTATAAATTAATTTTTTTTCAATTGTGGAGGGGGGATGTTCAGAAAGCTACATTAATCTACCATGTAGATTTTCCTGTGCCAAGTTAAGTCCAGCTAACGTGATGTATTATGCTCTGTAAGTAGAATCCATTGGAAACCTCCCACTTAAAATGAGACAAGGAGAGATGGAAAATAAACACAAAGCGTAGATATATTACCACGCTAAAGGACTTCCTGCTAAGAAAGCCAAGGATTGATCTACATTAAAAATGTGATTTACTCCAGAAAGAGAATAATTAAGCATTAGTCAATCGCTAAGACATTTTAATAGTACCCTTCTAACAGCTGAAAGTGCATTAAAAGACTAAAAATCTGGACTTGGGGAAAGATTCATTAATTAAACAAAAATCTGTTCTCTTCACACTGTGAACCTGTCAAAATGTTTTCAAGTGTGGTAATCAGACAAAGCAGATACTTACACCCAGAGATGCTATGAATTTATATCCGCTCTTAGAATCTGGAACTGTTAGCCATCTGAAGAGTTGATGTTGAGGCATTAATTCAGAATATAAAATATCTTACAAATATTATAATGAATTAATGAAATATAGTGTATATGCAGGTTTCTGTACTTAGATGATTCTTTTATGGAATATCACAAAGGTTTGAAAAAATGCTCCCTCTCCTCAAGGTGCTTCAACCTAAACTGGGGAAGCAAAAAGGAAGATGGGCAGGGTAAACCCTGTGATGCTACCATCTAATGATCATTAAAAGGAACCAACCAGTATGGACTCAGAGTCTTGTGTGGCAAAATGCATGAATGGAGCTCCTTGGTCATTAACTCCAAGTCACCAATAATGGATCAGTGTCACAGCAAGGGAAAAAACAAAAGCATTTTACCTTGGAATAATTTAACAAGGAATGAGTCCAGATTTGAATTCTCTACTCCATGCTCCTTATATCTTTTATCCTGTCTATCTGTTGCATGAGTATGAATTCATGAGTACATGTGTGTGCATGTGTGTATTTCTGTGATGTGTATCCATAACAAACAGCTTCACTCTTGTCTTCAATGAAGAGCACAGAATCATTACATGGGGCAAGAATGCTATACATTCTGACATCTTAACAGAGTTCTTAAGGGATTAAGTCACTGGTTCTGCCTGATGCCAACTGACCCATACAAAAAAACACTACTATAACATTATTCTCTTTTTTTAAATTTTTTTTAAATTTTAAATTAGGTATTTTCTTTATTTACATGTAAATTTCTCCTTTCCCAGTTTCCCCTCCAAAAACCAACCAACCAAACAAACAAACACAACAAGAACAAACTCCTGTTGCTTCCCCCCTCCCCATGCCTACCACCCTACTGTCTCCCACTTATTGGCCCTGGCATTCCCCTACACTGGGGCACAAAACCTTTACAAGGCCAAGGACCTCTCCTCCTATTGATGATCAACTTTGCAATCCTCTACTATACACATGCTGCCAAAACATTCAGTCCCACCATGTATAGACCTTGATTGGCAGTTGGGTCCCTGGGAGCTCTGAGAGTACTAGTTAGTTCATTTTGTTGTTCGTCCTAAGGACCTGCAAACCCTTCAGCTCCATAGAACCTTTCTCTAACTCCTTCATTGGGGACCGTGTACTTAGTTCAATGGATGGCTGTGAGCCTCTACATCTGTACAGGGAAAATTCAAGGCAAGTAAGTTTGGCTCATACTTTGTTCTCTTAAAAACACATTAGACAAACTGGCTAAGTTCACAGTAAGCAGAACCTTTAAGACTTAACTTGAATGTAAGGCATATTATTAATTACAGCTGTGCATGCCAATAAAAGTTCCAGTCTCTTACTTGGAAGATAAGAGAGATTTTTATAATATTCTATCATCAAAGTAAACATAAAGTGTATGGATATAGTTGTGTTCTTGTTCAGGGGGACTATTTTCAAGATTTTAAGCATGGTGGAAATGAAATGGATAAGAAGCTTGTTGTGTTTTCAGAAGGGCCAATCTATCCAAGGACTGGAAAGAATATTCTTGATAAATAGTGGGATAAGTAATACTTTGAAAAGCACTGATTGTTTGCTTGGTGTGAGCCAAGGGACTGAAAGATTCACTACCACCTAATTAGCCTTCAGTACAATCTACAAAATAACAATATTACTGAAATTGCAAAGAAGTAATTAATACGTAAGCTACTTAGATTAATTTTATATTCTATATGCCATTATATGTTATTGGAGAAAAACTAATTTTTACAAATAGTAAGCAGCCAACAGAAATCACCCTCATAGAGAATAGAAAGCCATGGAAGAATTAGGCCTCAGATGATTCCAGGGGTAGTTAATGAGGAATGTCAGGTTTAGGTTTTGAACCATTTTCCACAATGTTCACTTCAGTCTTTTCCATCACATAATAGGTAACTTTCTCATTTACTGGATTTCTAATCTGAATAACTATATTGTTCTCTAGGTTTCAATGTATCAGAACCTTTAATACAGCTTCTCTTAATTTACATAGTTATATATTTCAGACACTAGTCATTTCCCCATCTCCAAATGAATTCGTTTCTAAGAATTAATTCTTCCTAATGTCACTTTGAAATCCTTGCATTCTTGAATATGTCTTGATTGTGCTAAATGGCGTTTTATTCTCTCTGTGGTAAGAAAACATCAATAACATAGTAGATAAAGAGCTACTAGTATTTCAACTTCGTATAGCTCTGGGACTAAGCCAAATAGATACAGATATACAACTTTTTTCTGAAAATAGTCCTTGATTTCAAAAAAATACACATTTGCCAGATCTTGCAACCAAGTTAATAATATGCTTTGAGATCATCTAAACTATACTCAAATTTGAGCTCTATACTGCATCAGTAGGGTTCAAATAAAGTAAATAATTCCCTTTTAAACCATGATTAATAAAATAATAGAAGATATTCTTCATTTTGTTACTATACTATGTTTTTGCTGATGTTTGATTATTATCTAGATGCCCCTTCTTAATTTTTATTTATTTATTTATTTGGTGTTTGATAGGAACAGATAATAGACACAGACGGAAGACAGCAGGAAATAAGTGGAGCCTTCAACTTTGAGCTCACTGCCTCTGTAACCTTGCAGAGTCTCATTATTCCCAAATGTAAGATTTTTTGTTTTCATTAAATTTCTCACAGGAATTTGTAAGCAATCTATAAGAGACCATTGATTTACTGCAAGGCATCCACTGAGTCAGCACTTGTAAGGCTCCAATGAGGCTGAAGCTATAACATGTGAGTCAGTATCTTATCACACAGATGTTTCTTTGGACAATAGAATTTTCAATAATCATTTAATGTATAGGTTTCTAACTAGTAACATTTTAAGACTATGAATGAACAAAACATTAGACAATGGTGTATAAAATAGGTAAATGGATACGAATCAAAAAACTGGTTCTGTGACATGTTTCTGTGCTTTCTGAGACAGCTATCCATGTGAAACACCGGCTCATATTTCTCATTGATGATCAAACCTTACATTAAAAGGAAGATAATCCTAGTAGACATGGATTCATTCACAGTTTTTCATCATTAATTAAGGAATGTGAATGCATTTTCATGTAACAGATATGGAAAGAGAGGCTTGTGAGACCATACCAAACTAAAGCTGATATTAGGATCTAGATCTCTTCACTCCCACTTCCTGAGTATATACCACATCTTAGAGATCAGTCCAATGTCTAAAGATTTTTTTAGACTTAACCCAAAGAAAGTATCTACTGAGCAACATCTATGCTCAGAAAATTGTGCTAGGGGCTTGAGATGACATTCTTCATGCTCAAGAAATTCAACTTGGTATTGTTGAACAAGGAATAAGATGAGACAATAGCAAACCATAAGGAGATAATAGTAAGAGATACACAAAAGTAGATAAAATGAATAAAAATGTATAGAGGTGCATTTTAAAGCAGAGGAATATTAAGAAATATGAAAGATACAAGGTGATAGTTTCATATTCTCTAGAGCCTATTGAATAAAATGATAATGGCAGGAAAATGTTAACTTTTTCCCTAAATAAAACTTTTGTTTTGGGAGAATTATATCTGATTTGTTTTAGTACATTATTTTGATCACTGTCTAGAGATGAATTGAATAAAGCAGAAATTAAAGTTGATAAACTTCCCAGAACTTATTACTCGGGCAACCAATGACAGTAGTTTGAACTAAGAAAATCATGGTGGTTCTCATTTTTCATAGTCTAAGATGCTTTTGTATTGTTAATTTTTTCAAAACTGTTTCTATAGAGAGAAGTTGGATGCTCTCATAGTCACCGACTTCTTCCCCATCTCTTGTAAATGGACACGCATGTGACCAGGCAGTCTTGCAGTCCTTCCTCACAGTCTCCTTTCCTTGTCCTTCATGGAGGTTTCTATACTGTTCTGAACCTTCTCCTGCTCTAATGTCTAAGGCACTTACTTTAAAGCACTGACAGATTCATACATAGAAGTAAAGATGTGGTAGAAAAGGAAAATGAAAGGGAGCTGAAGAAAAGTACAGTTACAGATCAAAGTGGAGGCATACAGACAGCATGGTGACAACTGCTGTGAAGTGTTCCAACTACTTTTTGTTTCCTTTGATTCAAATATGCATTTCTGGAGTTCTTTTCAGCTGGCCAGGTCACAGGTGCACATGACATGAACAGAAGATATCAATAGGTACCTTATCTGACTATAGAATCAACAATTGAAAACAGAACCTCATGATCCAATGATAGATGTAGGGGAATAAACACACACACATACACACACACACACACACACACACACACACACACACA
>JADRCD010238648.1:0-12311 GCA_019843815.1 Montemys delectorum
CCCCAGTGGTAAAGGCCTGCAGTAGCTACTCAGGAGGCTGAGGCTGAAGGATGAAAAATTCACTGTCTGCTTAAATACACAATGAAGTCAAGCCCAACATGGATAACTCAGTAGGACTCCGTCTCAAAATAAAAAGGAGAAAGATGGAGGACTGGGGAGGTGACTGCTCAGCGGGAAGAAGCAGTTGCTGCTGGTCCAGAGGGGCTCAGTTCCCAGCACAGGGCAGCTCACAGGCCTGTGTAACTACAGCTCCTGGGCATCTTTGTCTCTTGCACTCATGTTCATATACCCACATGCAGATACACACACCTGCATTTATTTAATGTCTACGAGTGTTTCATCCACATATATGCTGCATATCCCATGTATACCTGGCACCCACAGAGGCCAGACGAGGGTGGTGAGTCCCCTGGGAGTGGTGTTACAGATGGTTGTGAGCTGCCATATGAGTGCTGGGAATTGAACCTGCGTCTTTTGGAAGAGCAGTCGATTCTCTTAACCACTGAGCCATCTATCTCTCTAGCCTTACCTACACATAATTTGAAAAAGTAATCTTACAAAAAGGTTTTAAATCAGCTGGGTGTGGTGGCACACACCTTTAATCCTAGCATTGTAAACCCTGTCTTGAAAAACAACCAACAAAACGTTTTAAATCAAAAGAGGAATGTGGTAGAGGGTCTGCCTAGCATCCACAAGATCCTGGATTCTGTTCCCTGTACATAATAATAATAAAAATAAAAGTAAAGGAAGGAAGGAAGGAAGGAAGGAAGGAAGGAAGGAAGGAAGGAAGGAAAGAATGGTTTCCAAGTGACATTTTTTAATACTTCATATTTTCCACAGATGTATGTATGTGGCATATAAAATATATAAGGGAAGGCCTGAGAGAAGACAATGAATTGCTAAGAATTCTGACTTCCTAGGATGGTAAAAGGATAGGATTGTTAAAGGGAACTTTAGCCTCTCTCTGTCTTAAATTTTTACAAGGCGGTTAAGTGGTTGCTTTCAATGTTTAACCGCCTCCAGGAGAAGAGTTGATATCCTTGTCCAGGGAGCTCTGACTTTTCACAAATGTGTTCAGATATAGTTCAGTATGATCTATGCAGCAGCTGACTGTGTTTAATTTCATCATCTATCTATCTATCTGTCTGTCTATCTATCTATCCAACCATCTATCAATCATCTCTCTCTGTCTGTCTCTGTCCTTGTCTCTGTCTCTGTCTCTGTCTCTCTCTGTCTGTGTGTGTGTATCTATCTATCCATCCATCCATCAATCATCTCTCTCTGTCTCTCTCTGCCTCTGTCTCTCTGTCTGTCTCTGCCTCTGTCTCTCTGTCTCTGTCTCTCTCTGTCTCTCTGTCTCTGTCTCTCTCTGTCTCTGTCTCTGTCTCTCTCTCTCTGTGTGTGTGTGTGTGTGTGTGTGTGTGTGTGTGTTCTTAAGCCTGTGGTCAGATTCTGTTCAGTGCTAACACATGGAGCTTAATAAACATATTTGGGGACATACAGTCCAATACTTAGGAAAGACATTAGTCTAGCCTGGCTTTGAACAGGAAAAGGGTTTCCTACTTCACCCTCAGTGTCCCTAGAATCTCCAGCTCAGAGCATGTGTCAGCCACATGACCCACTATTCAGAGCTCCAACACACAAGAAAATGTGGATTTGAGCTAGAGATCTAAGCAAAAACACACACAAGCAGAGTGTGATGCCACACACAAACGTAATTCCTGGTACTTAGGAGGCAGAGGCTGGAGGATCAGGTGTTCAAGTCTATCTGTGGCCACAAAGCAAATCCTGGGTCAGCCTACATGAGACCATGTCTCCAAAAATCCCAAACCAAATAAAGGAAATCTTGCAGAAAGAGAAGGAGAGAGCTTGCTAGAGGAATGAGTGTGGACCCAGCATTCAGGGTTATAAGATCCCAGTCTACTTATAGCACTGGCAAGTGGGGGCGGGGGAGGGCTGCTCTTGGCAGCTGTTTGTTTGGACCTGCCTAGGCAGCTCCCTTAACATTTGTTTAAACAGCAAGCTAGGACCTGGGATGAGAGGAGGTGATTGAAGAAATCTTGGGAGAGAGGAAAACATTTTTCCCCCCTCAGTGTGTGCCTCAGTTGGGGTTTCTATCGCTGTGAAAAGACAGTATGACCACAGCAACTCTTTTCTTTTTTTTAATAATTTATTTTGTATTTGCATTAGTGTTTTGCCTGCATGTGTGTCTGTGTGAGGGTTCCAGACGTTGAAGATGCAGACAGTTGGGAGCTGCTAGGTGGGTGCTGGGAATTGAACCGAGGTCCTCTGAAAGAACAGTCAGTGCCCTTAACTGCTGAGCCATCTCTCCAACTCTCCAACCCTGGCAACTCATAGTAAGGGAAACATTTAACTGGGACTGGATTACAGTTTCAGAAGTTTAGTTCTTTATTATTATGGGAGGAAGCATGGCAGCACACAGGCAGACACAGCGCTGGAGAGGTAGCTGAGAATTCTACATCTGGATTGGCAGGCGGCAGGCAAGAGAGTGGACATTGGGCCTGCCTTGAGCACCTGAAACCTCAAAGCCCATCTCCCCCCACCCTCATCCCCCAGTGGCATGGGTCCTCCAGCAAGTCCACACTAACAGTGCCACTCCCTATGGACCCGTGGGGGTTATTGTCCTTCAAACCACCACAATATGGAATCCCGAGACTTAAAATCCCAGAGGGTAGCCGGCGGTGGTGGCGGCGCAGGCCTTTAATCCCAGCACTTGGGAGGTAGAGGCAGGAGGATTTCTGAGTTTGAGGCCAGCCTGGTCTACAGAGTGAGTTCCAGGACAGCCAGGGCTACACAGAGAAACTCTGTCTCGAAAAACCAAAAAAAAAAAAAAAATCCCAGAGGGTCACATTTCTTTAAGACAATGGGACTGTTTTCACATGGGCCAAATCTCTCCAGATGTGACTCCCTGAGCCCAACTACTGTTTAGTTATAGACAGAGGAGCAGCCAGGGTAGAATGAGAGTCCATTTGAAGGTAGCTCAGGTTTCGTAACGTCGCTGTGCTAAGCCATGATAATCTAAAGCCACTTGGGTAAGAGAGGGTTTATTCGACTTATACTTCTAGGTCACAGTCTATTATTGAGGGAAGTTGGGGCAGGGATCTGGAGCAGGTGCCATAGGAGAATGCTGATTGATGACTTCCTCACTGGCTTAGGCTCAGCTAGCATTCTTATACAGCTGGACCCCCTGCCTAGGGATGCTAAGTCCCAGTGTGGGCTGGGAATCTCTCTCGCATCAATCGGCAATCAAGGCAATGCCCTATAAATACACTCGCAGCAGGCCAATCTGAGGCAGTTCTTTAATTGAGATTCCCTTTTCCCAGTCGGCTTTATCTGTTAAGTTTACAATTAAAAAACTAACCAGGATAAAAGTCAAAGTTGGGGGTAAAAGTAAAAGGAGAGACCATAAAAGAGGCAAGCACACCAGTTCACTGGTGTTAAAGGATGAGACCAGCTTACCAGACAGATGTGTAGGTAGCTGGGTTTGTCCAACGTTTTCTGTTGTTTTTATTTGTTTTGTTTTGTTGAGACAGGGTTTCTCTGTGTAGCCCTGGCTGTCCTGGAACTCATACTGTAGACCAGGCTGTCCTGGAACTCACAGAGATCCACCCAAAGTGAACCCCATCAACCTCAGACTGCCCACCCTTTATTAAAGTCTTGCTGTGAAAATAAGAATAAAAATAAAAATAAAAAATAAAAAAAAAATAAATGAAGTCTTGCTGTGAGCTGAGGGCAAGTACACCAACAGCTTAACAATGTTAAAGTTAAGGAGAAGAGGAAGGTGGGTCTGTCTAGGCAAAAGTAACCTTTAGTTAACGTTAAGTAACCTTTAGACACCAGCTGTCTGGGAGATTGGTGTTTGTGATGGGGCCACACCACACCCTCTGCCACCCCACCTTAAAGGTAAAAGTGCCTCTTGCTTCTTCTTCACTTGGAGTCCATTCCTCTTTTATTGCTTTTGTGGTCTCCCAGAAAATATGAACTTCAGATGGACACTCTTTAAAAAGCTGAAGCCAGCAGGAAAAAAAGGGGAGAAGTGGACACAAAAGTTCCACTCCTAACCAAGAAACTATAAATTGATACCTGCTGAGACAAGGAAAATCAGTGTGATCCAACACAGCCACACTAGGTACATCAGCACACCCCAGGGGAGGAGGAGTCAGCCATCCCAGAACAGCCTCCACAGGTACATCAGCACACCCCAGGGGAGGAGGAGTCGGCCATCACAGAACAGCCTCCACAGGTATATCAGCACACCCCAGGGGAGGAGGAGTCGGCCATCCCAGAACAGCCTCCATGGTTTCTTGTGTGCTTTTTATTTTACCTTATTTTGTTTTGGTTTTGGTTTTGCTGGTTTTGGTTTTTTGGTTTTCTTTGTTTGGTTGGTTGGTTTTGGATTTTGGATTTTCTTCATCATCTTAATGTTTTTTGCTTGGATACTTTATTTTTTGAGATAAAGAAGAAGAACAGGGTGAGTGGAGAGGTGGGGAGGAGTTGGGGCATAGGAAAGAATATGATCAAAACATATTGCATAAAAAATTTTAATTAAAGCCAGGCGGTGGTGGCACATGCCTTTAATCCCAGCACTTGGGAGGCAGAGGCAGGCGGATTTCTGAGTTTGAGGCCAGCCTGGTCTACAGAGTGAGTTCCAGGACAGCCAGAACAACACAGAGAAATCCTGTCTCAAACTCCCCCCCCCCAAAAAAAATTTAATTAAAGATCTTATTAGCTAAGGAAAATGGCTGTAAACAGAAGTGCATAGTATTCCACTTGATTTAAATATTGATATTTGAAATAAAAAGTGATGTTGCGAACAGACAAAAACAAAAACAAAAAACCTGAAACCAAAGACATAAACTCATAATGGTAGATGCCAAGTGAGCAGGTTAATGCACCCATTTAAATTATACTACGGGCTAGGGATATAGCTGAGTGGTACGGTATTCGTCTGGCATACACAAGGCCCTGGGTTCAATCTCCAGCAGCTCAGAGTAAATTAAATAAAAAATACTGTGTAGGTAGGCACCATTGTACGGCCAGACCTTGACAGAAATCTGAGAGTACTTTCCAATTGGCTGGGGAGAAGGCAGAAGCCTAGATCTTGAAAGCTGTGAGGCGAGTGCGTGTGTCATCCAATCCAATGTTCTTACTTTATAACTAAGAAAACCAAAGGTCGGTCAGAGAGGAAGTGACTTACCCAAGATGCAGAGCTAGTTTGGGGTTTGTAAAAGCAAACACAGGGTGTGTACGCCAGATCTTTACATGTCATATCATGAGATCCTGGGAGCTGGGTTCTCTGAAGAAATTCACGTGGGTTCATGTAGACATTTGAGGGCAGAGTTGAGACTTGGTGGTGAATCATCTGACTTCCAAGTTTTTGCCTGTGTGCTTAATTACTACTTTATTTTTTGTTTTGTTTTGTTTGTTTGTTTTGTTTTTTCGGCCTTTAAAGATTTATTTATTTATTATATGTAAGTACACTGTAGCTGTCTTCAGACACTCCAGAAGAGGGAGTCAGATCTCGTTATGGATGGTTGTGAACCACCATGTGGTTGCTGGGAATTGAACTCAGGACCTCGGAAGAGCAGTCGGTGCTCTTAACCACTGAGCCATCTCTCCAGCCCCTAGATTTTTTTTTTTTTTTTAAGTAGGGTCTCTCTGTGTAGCCTTGGCTATCCTAGAACTTACTCTGCAGACCAGACCTCAAACTCACAGAGATCTGCCTGCCTCACGGCATGTGCGACCATCCCCTAGGCCACAGAATAGAATTTTAAGTGTGAATACTTGGTGTATTCTTCGGGTCTCAGAAAATGGAATCTGTAGAATGGAAACATACATAGGTATATATGTTTCTTTATGTCAAGAGGTGAGAGAGATTTGTGTTAAGAAAATGACAAGGGCTGACTCTGTGGTTCAGTAGTACATTCTGGGTAGCACTTGTGAGGTTCTTGGCTTGAGCCTCAGTGCCACAAAAGAAAGTGTGTGTGTGAGGGGGGAGACAGAAAAGAAGGAAGGAAGCCCATGTACGTGTGGGGGTTCTGGGGGGGAGACAGAAAAGAAGGAAGGAAGCCCATGTAAGTGTGGGGGCTGTGGGAGTCCAGACTCTGGTGAGCAAGCCTAGCTGCAGACCTGGGGAAGCAGTCCAAAGGTGGTCAGGTGACAGCATCTCTTCTTGCTGGGGGAGGTCAGGGTTTGGTTTGAGTTTTGGTGTTTTGCTCCTTGGGGGACAAGTTCTCTCTAGGATAGCCCAGAACTCAAGGTCCTTTGCCCTCGGTTGGTGTGTGCCAACTCCCTCAGCTTAGTTTTATCCACGACTTTAAACTGGTTGTTGTGAGGCCCAAACGCATTAGGGGGAGGGAACTCTTTCATTCAATGCCTACCCACACAACTGTTAGTCTCATTTAAAAAGTAAAAACAAAAAGCTCCCTTCGGCTGGCAAAACCCAAAACTGTTGGCCAAACACCTAGGCATCTGCCAGGCTGACACCTAAGGTTTGCCCAACACACTTTCCTAAAAGCTTTATATCGATAAAAAACTATGAAGATAAAAGGGAGCTTTGTATAGTTGCTTCGTATGCCTTATCAGTGTCCGCATAAAGCTTCGTAGAAACCTTTTGAGGTGTTCAAGTTCTAGCAGGCTGAAGGAGTTTCCAGGCAGTTGTAATTGTACATGAGCTGGGGTTCATTGTCTAGGGCAGTGGTTCTCAATCTGTGGGTTGTGACCCCTTGGGGGGGGGGCTTGAGACAGGGTTTCTCTGTGTAGCCCTGGCTATCTTGGAACTCACTCTGTAGACCAGGCTGACCTCAGAGATCCGCCTGCCTCTGCCTCCCACGTGCTGGGATTTAAGGCGTGCGCCAGCCACCACCGCCCGGCTGGAGCAACTCTTTTACGGGGGTCATATATCAGATATCCTTCATATCAGATATTTACATTGTGATTCATAAAATAGCAAAATTACAGTCATGAAGTAGTAACAAAAAAAAAAAATAACTTTGTGGTTGGAGTCACCACAGCATGAGGAACTGTATTAAGGGGTCTCAGCGTTAGGAAGGTTGAGAACCGCTGCTCTAGAGAGAGCAAGCGCACTGTGGTGATTTGGATCTTGTTTTCTGCTTTGTAGGACTGAGAAGTGAACCTAGAGCCTTGCACAGAGCTACGTATTTCCTTTGCCATGGTACTGGGGGGTTTGAACCTGGAGCTCTGTACACGTAAGGCAAGACCTCTCCCACTGAATTATAGCCCAAGCCGTACACCTTCTCCTTGGTTTTTTGTTTTGTTTTGTCATTGTTATTGTTTGGGGGTTGTTTATTTTTAGAAACAAGGTCTTGTACACCCTAGGCCAGTTAGAACTGCCCATGTAACCAAAGACGACTTTGAAGTTCCTTTTCTCCTGCCTCCTCCTGGTGTGATGCGATTATATGTGTGTACCTCTTATCCGACTTTACATAATGCCAGATAAATAAATATCCCCAGCACTATTAGCTCTTTTCTAAATTTGTCTTCATACAGGCTTACTAAGTTGCACAGGCTAGTCTCTAACTCTCTTAATCTTCCCAGGTGGTTGGGATTACAGACATGCACTGTTATATTTGGCTAAACACTAGATTAGTATTGGGTTGTTTGGTTGGTTGGTTGGTTGCTTGCTTGCTTGCTTTTTTGAAATAGGGTTTCTCTGTGTAATAGTCCTGGAGTTCACTCTGTAGCCCAGGCTGTCGTCAAGCTCACAAAGACCCGCCTGCCTCTGCCTCCCCAGTGCTGGGATGGAAGGTGTGCACCACAATGCCTGGCGTGTTTCAATTATTTGATGTGGTGTAGTGAGTCAAGGAGAGAGTATGTTGAAGGTTATAAAGCCCTGGATTTCCCAGGAATGCTAGCACTTGGAGGTAAGGGCAGGAAGGTCTGGAGGCCAAGGTCATTTTGAGCTCTGCAGAGTTTAAGGACAGCCTGCACTACATAAAAACATGCCCAAAGCAAAGAGCCCTTCTTCGGATGGTATCTCTGAGTTTGCAGGAATAGACAGAAAACGGGCTCCTGACAGTGCCTCTGAAGGAGAGTATGAGACAGTTTTTTCCCAGATCACATCTTCTGGAATGCCTGTCTGCCTGCCCATAGTTACTTCTCTGACAAGGCTCTATGACCCTCAGGAGAAGGCTCTAGGCAACAAGAAGGAAACCAAAACTGTAGCTGTGTTAGGCCAAAGGGAGGAGGGGACCTGGAACCCGAAGCTGCTATTTTTGTCTTCTCCAAGATTGGTGGCAGGCAGGAATCTCCAGCAGGAGAAATCTGCAGAGTCCAGGAGCCAGGAGGTCACATGGGTCTGACAAATGCAGGGCCCCACACCCGCCCCACCCCTGCCCCACCTCCCAACACACCCCCAGGAAGCTCCTGTCATCAGCCATCTTCGTCATCACCAGCCTAAGACAGAGGCATCCTGCAGCCTTTGCAGGAAAGGTCAGTTGACTTAAATAGCTGTCACCAAAGCTACGACTTCCCTGGCTGGAGAAAGGAAACCCAAGCCATGAAAGACGAGGTGCCATGGGGGCTCTACCCACCTCTAGGGTAGGGGAGCGGAGGACAGAAAAAGGAGCCCTAACAAGATTTGTCAAACATCTCCTACGTTCCTGACCCAGTGCTTTGGCACAGCTGCAGAGTGGCCTTACTTAGTCCCGAGGGTTGTACGTCGAAAGAAGCATTTCAGAGGAGATGAAACTGAATCTCAGGCAGATTAATAAAGTGACGTCCCCTTCTCTATCACCTGAGCGTCCCAGAATCTCAAAACTCCAAACTGCAGAGAAAGATAGCAACACATAGTTCTCTTCTACCCCTGATTCCAGGTTCTCTCCCCAAAACACCATTGCTATCAGTAATTGTTGCTTTTTTTGTTTTTCCTTTGGGCTTTGGTGTTTTGAGATAGGGGATCACATAACCCAGGCTGTCCTGGGACTGTCTACATAACTGACAATGGCCTCAAACTCCTGATTCTATTGCTCTGCTTCCCCAGCAATAAGATTATAAGCTTGTGTCTTGTTTTGTTGTTATTGTTGCTGCTGGTGGTGGTGGTAGATTTTTTGTTATTGTTTTGTTTTTTATTTGTTTGTTTGTTTTTTATTTTTTGTTTGTTTGTTTTTTATTTGTTTGTTTGTTTGTTGGCTACTTGACACAGCCCTAGAGTTATCTTGGAAGAGGAATCTCAATTAGGAAATACCTCCATCAGATTGACCTGTAGGGCATTCTTGACCAATGATTGATTCGGGGGAGGGGGCTGGCCCACCTTGGGTGGTGCTATCCCTAGGCAGGTGGTCTTGGTATAGGAAAACAGGTTGAGCCATGGTGGACAGTAAGCAGCGTTACATCAGGCGCTTCCTGTCTCAGTTCTTGCCTCCAGGTTCCTGCCCTGGCTCCCTTTTTCTTCACAACCTTAAGGCTGAAACAAACCTTTTCCTCCAGCAGTTGCTCTAGACTGAGGTATTTCTCACAGCAATAGAAACCTAACTAGGAGAGTATGCGTCACCAAGTGTAGGTGTTGTCAGTAATTGTACAAATTCCAGGGATAATCTATGAGTAAAAGCACATATTATGCACATGATGTCTGTATGTATATGAGCATGTATGTATATACATATATTTATATACAATAGAATATATTTCTTTTAAAAATATTTTGCTTAAGCTGGGCGATGGTGGCGCACACCTTTAATCTCAGCACTTGGGAGACAGAGGCAGGCAGATTTCTGAGTTCGAGGCCAGCCTGGTCTACAGAGTAAGTTCCAGGACAGCCAGGGCTACACAGAGAAACCCTGTCTCGAAAAAACAAAACAAAACAAAAATATTTTGCTTATACATTCCTTATATATTTATATAATATATTTATGTATAAATATATGCTATAAATAAACAAATTCTACTGTATATAAATATACGCATTTGCACCCCCCACTCCCATGGTTGCTCTCTCATCCAAAGTTTCAGTTAGCTGAGGTTAACCTACCTCTGAAAACACTCAGTGAAAAATCCCTTACTGCAAAATGGTAGACCATGAGAGGCTGCTTGCCGCGCATGCGTGAGAGCCTGGGTTTGACCCTCTTCATCCCCCAAAGTCAATCAAATTCAGGGCGTTTAATTGTAGGTTTGGCATTATGAGGAGCAGGAGCAGCCTTCCTACTATGCTGCCGTAGGCATCCTTGGTTCATCCTATGGTCATGAGGCATCCTTGGTTCAGAATTCGTGCGAGCAATGCTAATTACACCTGATTAGTGGTCACCATCAGATCACAGTGCTAGTGTTAAAAAGTACCCCAAGTTAAATACCCCACGTTAAATTAGAAAGGGCAGCAGTGGCGGCTGATAATCTAGATGTGTCTAAGAGAAGCTTTGGGCTTCCCTAAGGGGCAACATGAAAGTTCTTAATCAGTGACAGAAAAAAAAAAAAAAAAAGTGCTGACGTAGTTAAAATATATGATAAAACCAAGACTTCTGTCTGTAGTGTGTGCTCTTTCTACTATAAGACCTCAAGCTACAAACATTCCAGGCAAGAGTAATGTAGGCAAGTAGAGCAGTCTAGCTTGGGGGCTCACCCTGGCAATCTAGCTTTTGAGAGACGAGACTGCCGTAAGAAGATTGCCTCTGGTTTGAGTTCCAACAGGGTGGGTTTTATTTTTCAAAGACTTCCTTTTTAGTTATAGAGGGGATGGGGGTGCATGTAGGTCCCTGCAGAAGCCAGAAGGTGCGGGTTCCCTGGATTGAGAGTCACTTGAGTGGCGTGAAAGTGGTGTGAGCTGCCCTGGTGGGTGCTAGGAACTGAATTTAGGTCGTCTGTAACAGTGGAGTGTGCTCTTAACCAAGGAAACGTACTCTGGGCCCCTGAGTGTTGAATTTTATGAGACCCTGTCAAAAGAGGGAAAGAGACAAAGACAAAGAGACAGGGACACACAGAGAGTGAATTAGCCTGTGTATATTTAAGAAAAATACGGTATATGCAGGACTCGTTGCTATCTGAGTTTTCAAGAATCTTGTCTATCTGTGCTCACGATCAAAGCTGTCCGGAAATTAACCTGGAGTGTCCCCGACTCCTAGCCCCAGTCCTTTCTGCTTAGAAGCAGGTTCTTTCTGGGAGTTCCTAGGGCCTTAGGCTTTGTTAGAACCAGAAGTAAAGAACTACCCGGAAATGTGACCAATGGCTGCTGCCACTGGATTCCCACCTCTCAAAAGCTGCTTGCTTGTCTGGCTTTCTCCCGCCCTTTCAGGTAAATTCTACAATCCTCCCCTTAGAAGGATCCATTGTCTATCCACCCCCACTCCCAAAAACATGCCCATGTCCTTTCTGACTTGAAGAATACCCTCGCCAAAGCTCCTTAGACACTCCACTTCTTGCTTCCTTCCCTGTGTGTTTCCATATTTATGCTCTCTCTAGGGACTGTTGGAGAGAGGTTTTACAGCGGTCTCCAGGGTCTACCTAGCAGAACTTCTAGTTGTGGTAGTGCGGGACTGCCAATGTCGTTTTGGAACCATCTTTAGTAAACTTGGTGTTGACACCAAGAACAGAAGCGTGGCCAGGATACGATGCACTCCCTGGAACTTGCTCTGTAGACCAGGCTGGCCTCGAACTCAGAGATCCACCCGCCTCTGGACTACTGGGATCAAAGGCAAGCATCATCGCTACCACCTGGCTCCATTTTTTTCCCCCTTAATTTGGGTAACTTTAAACATTTATTCACGTATGCCACATGAGTGCAGGAGCCCTCAGACATCAGAAAAGAGCCTTGGATTCACAGTTGTGGGGATTTTGTTGAATTGAGGGCAGGACTTCTGGAAGATGAGAGAACACTCTTAACCATTGAGCCATCTCTCTAGCTCCTTTGTTTTAAAAGATTGACCTATTTTATATGCATAAGTGTTTTTGTTTGCATGTGTGTGTGTGTGTGTATGTATGTATGTATGTATGTATGTGCACCACATGTACCCATGAAAGACAAAAAGAGGGTGCTGGATTCCCTGGAACTGAAGTTTCAGAAGGTTGTCAGCTATCATGTGGGTGAGCAAATGTCTACTCACTTTTCATAGTGCACCAACAACAGACTGAAATAACTGTTCCACCTAAGCCAGGCTTTGTGAACTAGTGAGCTTAGTGGGTTTGCAGGAGCAGGGTTGAGGGTGAGCTTAGAGGGATTACAGGAACAGGGGTGAGGGTGAGCTTAGTGGGATTACAGGAGTAGGGGTGAGGGTGAGCTTAGTGGGCTTGCAGGAGCAGGGGTGAGGGTGAGCTTAGTGGGCTTACAGGAACAGGGGTGAGGG
>JADRCD010238648.1:12321-32713 GCA_019843815.1 Montemys delectorum
CAGGGGTGAGGGTGAGCTTAGTGGGCTTACAGGAACAGGGGTGAGGGTGAGCTTAGTGGGCTTGCAGGAGTAGAGGTGAGAGTAACAGCTTCCCTGCAGCTTTGCAGGTGGAGCTCTGATTAGTTCTAAGCATTCCAGTGCTGGCAGGACAGCACTCCACAAGAGCAGGCCTGTTTATTCCCTACCAGGACCACTAGGGATGCATCCTATCAGCCTGCCACTGCTCTTGAAATAAACCCTAGGGTGATACCTGCAGGCTGCTGGCATACGGTTCAGTACACAGAGTGAAAGCTAAAAGATGACCTAGTGCCCAGATAAAACGGTGAGAGTACTTTTGAGGATAATATATTCTGTCCCTTGGGACCGAGAACTATGAACAGGCAGAAGATGTTAAAGAGTCTCACCCTATTACCACCCTTACCTCTATGTTTCTCCTCCCTTCTTATTCCTGTTCCTCATTCCCTTCCCACTTCCTTGAATAGCCTCTTCCCCACTTTCCCTCCTGATGTGACCTCTGGGTTGGCTCAGCTCCATGTTCACGATGTTAGTTACATAATATGGCTTATGAAAGCAAAACAACCTGCTGCCTGCCCCGCCTGCCAGGCTGTGAAGCCCAGCATGGAGAAGAAGAGCTGGGCTTCTTTGGGGGTTGTTGAGGCTGGTGGCGGGGGTGGGGGGGTGGGGGGTGGGGGATAGATAGGGAGACTGAGGATGGACATGACTTGGAACCAACACTTACAGGTTCTACCTGTATTAGTCTCTGTGTGTCTATCCATATATCTATCTTTCAATCTCTCTCTCCCTCTCCCTTTCTGTCTTCTTCTCCCTCTTCCTCCTTCTCTCCCTCCCTCTCTCCTTCTCCCTCTCCCCAAAGTTTCAAGTAACTCAGGCTGGTGTTGACTCACTATTGTTTCTCCTTCTTTCGCGCGCGCACACACACACACACACACACACACACCCCAAGCCAAGTGCTGAAATTACAAGTGGTGTGTGGTGTGACATCAAACCTGATTTGTGCAGGGTTGGGGATCAAACCCAGGACCTACTACATGCTAAGAGGACATTCTACCAAAGTAGTTTTAACCCCAGTTCTCCATCACTTCAAAGGGACTCTGCCAGATCTGCAGAGGGAGCCTGACAAAGACAGGAGGCAAAAAGAAACCAGGGGGCTAAGGAAAGGAACCTAAGGACCAGGGCAAAGCTTATGCTCATCCATCCTGTTACTAGCTCTGGAAGTTTCCCCAAAACATTACAATGATCCACATTAGCTCAGTAGCATCAAGAAGATTCCTGTGCATGTGTGTGTGTGTGTGTGTGTGTGTGTGTGTGTGTGTGTGTGTGTGTGTGTTTACCTTTCTGTATGCTACACAAGCACTCTACCACAGAGCTACATCCCTGCCTGCCCTCATGGTTGTTCTCTGAGCAAAAGGGCAGAGCCTCAGCAATGTTTACAGATGCCTAGGAGGGACTTGCAGTTACCGTAGCCCCTGGGGGATGTCCATGGCTCTGAGATCCTGGTTATTCACACAGAAATATCAATAAGGCCCACTAAGTCACTCCTGAGAACACTTCAACAAAACCACAGCACAGTTTTGCATTTCCTGGGTTTTTCATTTATTTACAATTTCTTTGGAAGATTTGGCTTTCTTCTGTGAGGAGCAGAAGAAAGACTGACCTATAGAGTTGCTGTGTAGGAGAGCTTGACCTAGGGAGACAAAGGAATTAATGTATATGTTTCTACAATTAAAACCCTTTTTTTTTTGAGACAAGGTAGCCTTCCACCTCCTTTCCGAGTGCAGGTACAGGGATTACAGGAGTGAACCCCCTCATCTGTCTACTTATTTGTTTGGGTTTTTGAGGTAAGATTTTACTTTGTAGCTCAGGATGTTCTGGAAATTGATGTCCAGCACAGGTTGGTCTCAAACTTGCAGCAAACCTCTTATTTTTAGCTTCCTGGGTTCTGGATTTTAAACCTGAGCTGCCATCCTCAGTCTGTCCACATATTTTAATATGGGTAAAGCTTGGTAACAACTATGATCCAGGGAGCCTTGGATGGGAAGGAGCTATCTTACGGAAGAACTGCAGTCTGGGCTCTGAGACCAGACTAAGGCGAATATAGAAATTACAACTGGATTCGTAAGCTGCGAGAGTCTGGTTCACAAACTCAGTGCATAGAAGCTTTGGAGGTCATATGTTGCTGTGGATACGGCCTCTTTAGTCTTCCCTGCCCACACGTGTTAAGTAGGTTTTAGTGGACCCTCCTGGTGTCTGGGATGGAGAAATAGATAGAGGTAATCAATGTTTTCTGCCCAGATAGTGAACTGTAATGCTGTGTGTGTGTGTGTGTGTGTGTGTGTGTGTGTGTGTGTGTATGGTGCTGGGGATCTGACAGTCTTGGAGCTGGGCAAGCTACAGCAAGCCCTGAACTACATTCGAAGAGCTAGCTACGTCAGAACCCCTGAACTGGATATCCTTAATCTTATTCTCTGACCGTCAAGAGAGTGTAATTAAAGGAATTATGGGATTAAAGGAATTAAAGACATCAAAAGAAACCAGACACTTTAAATAATAGACTTTCCCCAGGGTAACAGTTTAACCTGGGCTACGGTCTCAGGGCCAAACTGCCCGTTATAAATGGGAAGATTTGCCCAGCTTCTCCGATAGGCCTTCTGAATGAGGATGTGACTGCTCCAAGATAGAGTTGAGGAGAAGGGTTTTATTGTAGGTATGGGGGAGAGTTCAGCCAGAGGCTTGTGGAAGGTGCAGGCTGAACCGGAGAGGAGAGAAGAGAGAGCAGCAGAGGACCAAGCTAGCACACCACGGAGATAGCAGGTTTATTAGCAAAGGGAAGCCCAGCCCCTGGGTAGGGGGCGGGCTGAGAGAGAAGCTGGGAGGGCCATAGATACCTAGAGAGCCAAGTCCCAGGTTTCTTTGAGGCTTGACACAGTCCATATTTCATGGAGTTTCCCCTTCCTCTTAAGGGGATTCTATTTAACCCTTCTTATGCCATGCCTCTGATCACAAACCTGGGCAGAAATTTGCCAGGGGTCGGGGTGGGCAGCACTGTGGAGGGACCCTTGTAGCAAGAAACTGAACCCAGTTCTCCTTCAGAGGCTACATATGGCGCCCACGGATAACCTGCGGCCTCTTAAGAGACCCCAAACAGCCACTCAATAAAGTATTTACACATTCCCCATTCCTAGAAAGGGCATCAGATGATGGTGCGTTTGCTGCGTTAAGCTGCTGTTTGGGGGTGATTTGTTAGGCGGTGATAGAGAACACATGATGATTCAAGATGGAAAGTGCTGAGTTAGCGCTCTGGCTTGTTTAGGAATTCCTACAGCACAGAGAGGCAAAGTTCTCCGGGAAAAATGGACCTCCCTGAAGGAAATTCGTCAAAGTGCCTGTGGCCATGTACTCCCTTTCCTGCTAAAAGAAGATACCAGCTCATAATTTTTTCCCCCAAAGAAATAGTATTATCAATTGGAAGAGCATTCTTATCTTCCAAAACACAAATTTGACTCAACGGTTTCTTTTCGGTGGCTCATGGAATGGAATTCTAAATCTAGAAGGAATTTGGAAGGGGATGTTCAGGCTTATCACAGTCAGAATCCATAAGGATGTTACTAGTTTTTGCAGGAATTATTCAGTTACTAGATCAATAACCACATTTGGAATCAGGGAGACGAAGAACTCTGTTCTGGGCAAGAGAACTGACATTAAGTCCAAGGGCTCAAACATACACCATTAATACCAGAGACTGTAGCCGGGCAGTGGTGGCGCACGCCTTTAATCCCAACACTTGGGAAGCAGAAGCAGGGGGATTTCTGAGTTTGAGGCCAGCCTGGTCTACAGAGTGAGTTCCAGGACAGCCAGAGCTATACAGAGAAACCCTGTCTTGAAAAAAACAAAAACAAAACAAAACAAAACAAAACAAAAAACAGAGATTGTTATTAGGCGTGAGTTAACTGCCCCCACCGCTCTGTACACCCATTCCCTGCTTTGTATATACTTCCAGGGGTACTGGTAATAACCTCTCTCTGATGATTTGTGTTCACGTTATTGTAGTTTTCCTTGGCTGAGTAGTCAGCCCCAAGTGTTTTTATAGAAGCGTTAATAGGCTGGCAGTTTCTAGGCCTTAAAGTTGATTAGGAGTGAGCTTGTTTGGGAAGGCGTCTACAAGGAAGCTCCGATCAGATTCTTCCTCTTACTGAACTGTGTTTCCAAATGAAGCTCCTAGTTGGATCACAGCTCCCTTCCCAGAGACAAGACTCATGTGGACTTGTGTGTAAAACTCCGCTCTTCCCCCAATATGATATTGTCTTACTCTCTGTAGCCTCAAGTAGTTGCCAAAATGGCCCACACAATCACTTGAAGATTAGCCTGTATACGTAACAGGAAACTCCAGAGACCTTATCCTTCTTGGTAGTGCCAAAGAAAAGGGCAGACCCTAAGAACAGGGCAGAAGAGGAAGGGGAAGTAATGAAGAGGAAGAGAAAGAATTATCCTTCATTGGCCACCCCCACTCCTCACTGACAAGCTTGCATCAAAACATCAAATAGGGCCAAATTTGGGCCTCAGTATGCTAGTGCGTTTGGTTGGTTTAGACAGGGTCTCATGTAGCCAAGGCTGACCTCAAACTGACTATGTAGCAGAGCATGAACTTGAACTTTTGAGCCTTGTCTCCACATCCTGAGTACACATCCCACAATTTGAATTTATTTATTTTTTTAATGTGGTACCCAGGGCTTCCTGTCAGCTAGGATTATAAACTGGGTTATAGTCCCATTCACTTCATTTTTATTTATTATTTTATTATTTACTATATTGTTATATTAAAATATATTTAATTAATATATTATAGCAAAGAAATAATTATGTAATATATTATATAATATACAAAACAATATTACAGATGATACATTAATATTAAATATATTTACTACATATAATTTATTAAATCTTTGGCAGTATCATGAATGCCTCTCTAATGTCCTTTACTTTTTTTTTTCCTTTGTTTTCCCCCTCCCTTTCTCTCTCTTGCTCTGGCCCTACTCACTCCAGCCCATAGGTTTTTATTTGTTTCTCATTACAGATGGTTGTGAGCCACCATGTGGTTGCTGGGATTTGAACTCATGACCTCCAGAAGAGCAGTCAGTGCTCTTAACCTCTGAGTTATCTCAATGACCCATCACTCTCTAATGTCAATAAGGCAGAATGGGTAGGAGTCACAAAGGAGTTATCCTAAACCTTAACTGGAAAGCAAATGCAGAGAGCCCTCAACACCACTTACATGTAGTGGTTGAGTGTCCACCAGGTTAAATCACAAGGTCAGTGGTGCCACATGGCAGAGGAGGCACATCATGATACCAAGACAACCCAAATAACTAGCTGAGGGACAAAGCTCCCCGAAGAGCAAATCACAGGGTGACAATAGGACTTCTTCCGTCACATAGGACTAAGACACCCTCTCTTGTATTAGTGGGGTTCTCTGATCACCATAGACAGGGCCTAAGAGCCTCTTACTGACTAGACACAAGGGAGGGACTGGGAGCCTTGCTTTTATATCGATTAGAAAGCTGTGTGATAATGCACAGGTCTGCATTATCAGCTTTCAGGAGGTAGAGGCAGGAAGATTACAACAGATTTGAGTCTAGCCTGGGCTATATAGCAAAATCCTATCTCAAAATAAATTGTGAAGATTTAGTTTGTCTTTCCATTCCTTTTTTTTTTTTTTTTTAAAAAAAAGATTCATTCATTTATTTATTTAAACTCTGGTCGGCTCCGCTAGCTCCGGTCAACCCTGCTCGCTCCTTTTGGCCCTAAGATTTATTTATTATTATATATAAATACATTGTAGCTGACTTCAGACGCACCAGAGGAGGGCGTCAGATCTCATTATGGGTGGTTGATGGGATTTGAACTGGAGCTACCCACTGAACCATCTGGCCAGCTCTGTCTTTCCATTCCTAATGACAGCTTTTCAGTTCAGCCAATTTCTAGAAGATAAATTCAGGAGCCCCTTCCCCCCTTTTAAAGATGCTGTCTCTTGAAGGAAGTGGGGATGGGGTGGATCCTAAATAGGATGTGATGGTTTGTTTATGCTTAGCCCAGGGAGTGGCACTATTAGAAGGTGTGGCCCTGTTAGAGTAGGTGTGGCCTTATTGGAGTAGGTTTGTCACTGTGGGTGTGGGCTTTAAGACCCTCATCCTAGCTACCTGGAAGTCAATATTCTGCTAGCAGCCTTCAGATGAAGATGTTGAACTCTCAGCTCTGCCCATGAATGCCTGGATGCTGCCAAGCTCCTGCCTTGATAATGAACTGAACCTCTGAACCTGTTAGTCAGCCCCAATTAAATGTTGTCCTTTATAAAAGACTTGCATTGGTCATGGTATCTGTTCACAACAGTAAAACCCTAAGACACAGGATCAGTACCATATATTTAATGTGTGTGTATATAGCATATATAAACACATACACATGTGTGTGTGTGTGTATATATATATATATATATATGCTCTTACCAAGTTGATATGTACATATGTACACATGCATTTGTCTTGCATATGTAAAGTGTGAGTTGTCTTTAATCTTTAGATGTTTTTAGTGCTTATGTTTTTTTATGATGATTGACCTAAGGCTATAAAAGATCAAGGTTCTAATCTCACTTTGTTTACAGTAGCAATTTGCTTGAATTCTTTGGAGTGTTATGATGAATGGCTGATTTCTATTAGTTATACCCCTTGAAGCAACACAAAGCTCATGGCAACTTGACTGCAGCCAGAATCAAGAGCAAGCAGACATTCTTTCCCTCGACACAGGCTTATTCAGTTGGGTCGTAATGTTGGTAGTGGAAATTAGCAAGTTTGATCTTTTAAGCTCATTACACAGGCAGATAACCGGGGCCTTGTAGATTTCACTACCATCCAACAGAATTGCAGACTTTAAAAAAACCTCATAAAAACTGATCTACCCTTAAACATTGTACTGGCTGGTTTTGTGTGCCAACTTGACACAAGCTGGAGTTACCACAGAGAAAGGAGCCTCCCTTGAGGAAATGCCTCCACGAGATCCAGCTGTAAGGGATTTTCTCAGTTAGTGATCAAGGTGGGAGGGCCCATTGTGGGTGGTGCCATCCCTGGGCTGGAAGTCTTGAGTTCTATAAGAGAGCAAGCTGAGCAAGCCAGGGGAAGCATGCAAGCCAGTAAGCAGCACCCCTCCATGGCCTCTGCATCAGCTCCTGCTTCCTGACCTGCTTGAGTTCCAGTCCTGACTTCCTTTGGTGATAAACAGCAATGTGGAAGTAAGCTCAACAAACTCTTTCCTCTCCAACTTGCTTCTTGGTCATGATGTTTGTGCTGGAATACAAACCCTAAGGCAAACATAGGTCATTAAAACAAGCTCTGTCTGCAACATGACAGGTCTGGGGACACGGTAGTGAGCGAGGGAAGCAGATCCTGGCTTCCTGAGGTTTACAACTTCAGTGCTTTTCTGAGTAAAGCATCTGCCTCCCTGGGATAGCACCTTACACTCCAGACTTCCCACTGCACTGGAATAGGGGTCAGCGGCAGCTGGAGCTGTGAAACTTTGGGAGAGCTATTTGGAGCACCAGCCCCAAGCACTGTATCTAAGTGGTCATTCTTACCCAAACATGCAGCTCTGACGTTCGCTTGCTAAGAAACATCTTAGAACCCTGTGAGCTTGTGATGCCTTTCAGCTCTTGACAACTGACAGCTGACAACGATGCTAAATACACGTTTGTTTTGTTTTGAAAGTGTCTGAAGTAGCCCAGGCTGGCCTCAAACTGGCCACATAGTGGAGAATGACTTTAAAATGAACTTGTCATGGGATGGGATTGCAGGCCTGCACCTCCTTATACCTGATTTACATAGCTTTCTGCTTGCTAGGCAAGCATCGAGCAGCTAAGCTCCAGCTTTGGGAAGTCGAGTTTAAAGAGTTTTCGAAGAATTTTGGTTGACTACCACACAGTACTGAAAGAACTGAGACCTCACACACACACACCAAGGTGTTACTCCATTGAGCTAGAGCCCCAGCCTGTCTGCTTAAGGCTGAAAGTTTGGCAAACATTGTTTAATATAGCCCCTCATTCTGTTTAACCTATCACTGGTAAAGTTACAATGTAACTGGGTCTGTTAAATGAGCAATTGAAAAAAAAAAAAAAACAACCAACCACATCCTTAGAAACTCAAGGGGGTTGAACTCTGACCGGGAGGGGGAATCTAGCTTCCCAGGTGGGAAGGAAGTGCCCCCTGCCCGGAATCCTGGTCCTCATAGGTTGGAATTCCTTTTCAAGGGACCTTGAGAAGACAACTGGTCACAATCAATGAAAAGGACTCAGGTCACCGAGTCTTCCGTCCTGTGGATGATCCAGGGAAACGGCCACTGGGAGGGAGAAGGTGGAGGGAAGAAAGTTTATTTTTAACATGAAGACTAGGAATAGTCTGAGGGTAGAAGAGAGCACTTAAAAAAAAAAAAAGAGCGAGAGAGGGGATTTATGTGTGTATGTTGAGCGCCAGCATGCTAGCAGATATGTATAGGGTGCATTTGCATACTCTCAGGAAAGCCACATGGGTACCAGGTCCCCTAGAACTGGAGTCACAACTGGTTGCATGCTGAGCTATGCTCCTTGAGAGAGCATCGAGTGCTTTTAATTGATGACCCATCTCTCCAGCAGGAGGGCAATCATGCCAGACTAGCAGATTTACAAAGCTACTCGGTTTATATTTGCTTTATAAGAGAATACTCGCTTGAAGAAAAGTGTCACTTTAAGAACTGTTACAACAGGCTCTACTAACTCAATGTGGTAGTTATGTACAACATTTAAATTACTGTGGCCCACAAAAGCAACAGTGCTATTCATAGTGTTAGCAGAGCACGGTGGTGGAGTCGGGAGGCAGAGCCTGGCAGATCTTTAAAATTCGGGCTAACCAAGGATACCCAGGGACACCCTCACGAACCAACAACAGTGGAGCTAGTATATGCTCCTGATAGCTACTTTTTACTATGTGGGCCTACGCACAGCAGGATGGTGAAAGAGGAAGCGCCTCTCTTAACTTAGTGGGGAAAATGCCTAAATAGCAATAGGACAAAGTAAAGACTCAGCCAGGCTTGGTGGCACAATGTGGGATCAGGATCCAGACTTCAAGACCAGCCTGGGATGAGTTCCAAACTGGAAGCTCTAGGGAGCAGGGCATGAGGTGTAAACATGGAGGTTTGGAACCCAGGTGCAGTGGTCCACAAATATTGTCTTGGCTGTCCTTAAGTCTGGGAACCTAGGCTGGACAACTTGGGGAAAACCAGAACAAAACAGGGAACTCCAAGTTCACCAGCCTAGAGTTTGGTAAATTAAAAAATCTAGGACAAGCCTATGCCCTTGACATACCAGCAGCCTTCATTGGCTTCAATAGGGAAGCAAACCTACTATGTAGATAGCAGGAAGAACTCAAGAGCAGGGGCAGTGAATACACTGTACCATGCTGTATTAAATATCCTGATAAGCCAGGACTGTCAGTGCCCGATAAACCAAGCCCTGGCACCGGAAGTAAAGCGGAGGTTCCCATGTGCCAGGAAATTTTAGCAGCCTAGTCATAGAGCTGAGGGCAGCGGTGAAAGTGGCCAGGCCCAACACAAAACCTTAAAATGTTTGTGCTTTAGATCTTTTTGGGTAACTTGATAGCATGATTCTTGAGCCTGAGTTCTGTTAGACAACACTGCTTTTTAAAATCTAAAACCAAACACGAGACTGGGGATTGGCAAGATTAACCGTATAAAGGTAATTCCTACTCCGGAGCAAAAGTCTCAATCAAGTTAAAGGCCAGGCTCGTCTTCATAGTGAGCTCTCGACCAGACGCTAGGATCCTGCCTCAAAAAATCCAGTCAACACGACTTCATCTTAGAAACAAAGGCACAGATAAACTTATTTTGCCCATAAACAAGAACTACCCTTCCTTTCTTTTAATAGAGAAACAAGGAACAAAATAGCACTTAGTTTTTGAGGTTTTTTTTTTTTTTTTTGAACCACAAAGAAACAAGTCAGAGGAAATCTTATAAATGTTAGGTTGATTTATAAGCGCTGCTCTGGCAGTTACAGTCTTGTTTACAGTGAGTTATCTAACTGAACATACTATACATGGTAATTAGAAGTCGTCATGGCAAGAGAAAGACCACAGCTGGCCTGCTGCCGACACAAACAACCAGAAAACTGCAGGGCAACAAGCTGTGATGGAGGTGGGGTGTGTTTAATATAAAAGAAGAAACAAAACAAAACAAGACTCGATCGGCTTTTTTCAGAAGGAAAGGAATAGTCGGCTGGAGGAGGGCACTAGGAGACAAGTGTTTTAACTCCGGGCTGTCCTTACTTCCTCTAAGAGCCAAGTGGAAGGAGACATTGAAACAAACAGGCAATTCTGTAAAGTTAGAAACCCTACAAATTTGATTAAAATCTAAACTTGTTTTGCTTTTAAAAAATCTAATATATCAAAAGGCCTGCTTTAGTGACATGCTAGTCCCACCAGACGAACCCCAGGAATACCCACCCACCCACCCACCCGTCAGTAACAATGTTCAAGTTGACCAGCCAACTCATACTTTTAACTCGTGTGTGGATAAGTATGCGCATCCCCTAAAGGGACGGGGTAGCAAGCAGTGGCGTCCCACCAGCTACCTGTCCAACATCTGCTCCTGCAGAGTGGGCAGGGAAACCCTCAGCAGTGATGAAGCTGAGCCCCCAAGATAACCAACTTTCCTGGTACTGCATCCCCACCCCCTACCTACCTCAAGAGAGCCTCACTTCTAAACCAAGCTCCTCATTCAGACTTGGCACCCAGTGAATGGGATGGTTCTCTTAATTAGAAAGACATATATCCACACATCCATATATATAACTTTTTTGTTTTTAACATTTAAATATAAAAATACTACTCTGCTTTGTGTTATAGATGGAGGACCAAGAAATGCCAATTTTTTTTTTCTTCCTTTACAGAAGGGCCATCCATCAGGTGACACACGGAGCTGTGTTCACTGAGGGGGAGGAATCCCCCTCCCCCGAGCTAAGGAAGCAGGGCACAAGAGACCAACCTTCAACGCCTCACCTGACTTCCATTTGGAAGAGAAAACTGGTTTTCTCTTTAGAAATAACAGTTCTCCACCAATAGGGGAAATGTCAATCTAAGTTGGGCCCGCCCTTTCAACTATCCTGAAGAAAAAAAAATAGTCCTCCTTCGCCGCACATCCACCCACCTTTTGACAGCTATGCCTATCGGACACGCATCTCCCATGAGACGAAGCAGTGTGTTACCCTTCCCCTCCCCCCTCCCGCTCCCTACTAGAAAGCTAGATAGGAAAGAAAGGGTTGGGTGTGTAGAGATTAAGAACCTGACCCCTCTATTCTGACCAATAAAAGCAAGATTAACTGGGCACGAGGAATAAAAAGACCTTGGTATTCCATCCTTTGAGTTACAGTGGGGACAACTGGGAGAGGGAAGAGTTGGGAGTGGGATGAACTAGGAAGGGCTGAAGATCACTGGAAGTCTAGTCCCCTTAGTTCTTGTACTGGAAGGGCTCGTCGCCAGTTTCATTGAGGAGACACGTGCGGACGATGGCTTCTGTCACCGCATAGGGATCACAATTGGCAGAAGGCCGACGGTCTTCAAAGTAACCCTTCTTCTCCTGGCCCACAGTCCGGGGAATGCGGATGCTGGCGCTGCGGTTGGCAACGCCAGCAGAAAAGTCGTTGATGTTGGAGGTTTCGTGGAATCCAGTCAGACGCCGGGCGTTGTCCAGGCCCCCCTTGGGATCGTAGGCACGGATGTGGTACTGGTGCCTCTTGCTCAGTTTGTCAATGGCCTCTTCAATGCACCTAATAGAAACAGTACAAGATGAGGGTCCACCCCTGTCACTAGAAACCCATCATTTGACGGCAGGAGGGAGTGGGCATGGATCCCCAAAGAAAGAAGGCTGTGTCTGCCTTGTGGCCTCTGTGTCCGTGTCTCCCTCAGGCTAGTCCTTAATATGCAGTGCAAATTACCCACTGGATGGAAAGACCCCCATCACTCGCCTCTTCCCACCAGTAAGGATTAAGTTATCCCTTTGCTGGTATTTTTACTTAGTTCGAATGCCTGAACCCACTGTCAGCTTTTCCGTTATCACACCGTAATTCTATTCCTAAAGTATATCACTCTATCACCTCTCCAACGGGTAGAAAATGACAAGCTTACGACAAAGATGCAGAGTGTGGCATACACAATCTGCGAGAAGCCCAGGTACGCAAAGCCCTTCCACTCCTCTGAAGAACAGACAGCTTCAGAAGAGGGCACTTACTTCAGACCGTTCTCCTCCCGCATGGCCTTGGTGCTAAAGTTGGTATGGCAGCCCGCACCATTCCAGTTCCCTGGAATGGGCTTGGGGTCAAAGGTTGCTATCACCCCAAAGTCTTCGCACACCCGGTGCAAGATAAAACGGGCTATCCAAAGATGATCTCCCATGCGGATCCCTTCACAGGGTCCTATCTGGAATTCCCACTAGAGAGGAAAAAAAGGGGACTTTTAATATAAAGGCAAGTAGCTGCTCAGCTCAGCTCACTCAAGCTCCTAGCTTGCTCTGCTCACCTCTGCGACCCAGCCCTGCTAGCCAAAGTCCCCACTGCCTACCTACCCAAGTCTTCAGAGGGGCGGAAAAAGAGAGGGGACCGTTTACCTGGGCAGGCATAACCTCAGCATTTGTCCCTGTGATCTTGACTCCGGCATACAAACAGGCCCGGTAGTGGGCCTCCACGACATCCCTGCCATAGGCTTTGTCCGCTCCCACACCGCAGTAATACGGACCTGAAGAAGGGTCGAGACAAAGCAGGGAAGAGTCAGTCAGGGAATCCAGGAAACCCCAAAGCCCAAAACTAGGAGGTCCTAAACTTGCTTTCCCAAGTCACTAGCCCTGCCTTCAAGCTGCAGGCGGGAGAACGAATGTAGGCTATTCCTTCTTTGCCAAGGCCTCAGTAGAGCCCCTGCTTACTTTGAGTGGCTTTTCATTAATTTTGTGTGTACGTGTACACATTTACAGTGTGGTCAGAAGGTAACCTGAGGGAGTCAGTTCTTGCCTTCTACCAAATGGGCCCCAGGATGAGATTCAGGTTGTCAAGCCTGGTGGGTAACCCCTGAGCCATCTCACCACCTTCTGTCACTTTAGATTCTAACCACCTCTGGATGTGAGAGGGATGCAAGGGCAGGCTACTGTTAGATTATTCTGCTGCTGGTCTCTGTTTTCTGATTCAGAACTTGCTCCTGTCTCTGGGGAGGGGGATTTCCTGGACAGTAACAATTTAGGGGAGGAAGTGTCACCTTTTTTAGCGCAGGGGGACTTTACCTTGCGGTCCAGGGAAGCCATTGGAAGGCCAACCAAACGGATGGCCGTCTGTTCCCATGAGAGTATATTCCTGTTCCATCCCAAACCAGGGGTGCTGGTTGCTCACCATGTCCATTATCCGTTTACAGGTGTGCCTCAAATTGGTCTCTAGAAATAAAGAATCGGTGTGCCATCAGGAATAGAGCCCTCTTACACAGCTCGAGCGCCTGTCACAGGAAGGACTTACCCAAGCCTAACCACCGTGTTCTATCACCAAGGAAAATGGAAGAAGCGATAACTCTGTACATTTGTAGGAAATGGCTGATAGACTTTTTATAATTAAAGCCAGCCACGCAGTCTCATGGGAATGGAATCCGAGCAGAACAAGTGGTCACCCTATCTGCATGCTGGCCACCTTCCACACACCACTCGACAGACATTACTCCCTCTCTGTTCACAAGACGACTGCTTCTAGTCGTCGGATGTGTTCCCTAGTTTCTCAGGCACGGAAGGCCAGATCTGTCATTTACTGAGAATAATTTGTCCATTAGGTTTACACGCCAGGTGAGTGTAAGTGCTAAGTTATACAGTACTGACTGGTACAAAAGTAGATAGGTAGACAGACAAACAGACAGACAGACAGACATAGATATGAACATGACTGAAAACAATTCCCAGGCTAGAAAAAAAAAATCATCTGAGTCTGAGGTGAGTATTAGCAACCTTCATTTTCACAAATGAGAAATGAAGCCCCAAGAGAGGGTGTTAGGTGACACGTCCAGGTTACAGGGCAGGCGGCAGAGCCCAGGAAGCCCATGGCTGCTGCACTCAGGGTGCACACCCTTCACCAATAACACTGCCTTTTGAAACAGAAGTGCTGAAGGTACAGGGCTGCTAGTAGAGATTTCACAGAAGTGAGAGTTCCCCAGGTTTAACGCTGTCTGACAACTCAGATGGACAGCAGAGCGCAAACCAAACTCCACATGTGCAGGTAAGGTAAGCCACAAATGGTTCATCCAGAAATCACAACGCCCCTACTTGCGAGTACACAGACTCAAAGAACTGGCCTGAGGTAAAACAGTAGCCAATAGTTAATGTGCAGTGCTCCCAAGTGATTTGCAAGGGTCACTCATTTGATTTCCCAATGACTTCGAGATAGGCTCTATTGGAGGGGAACCAACTCCAAAGCTGCCCATTGACATCCACACCCCCAGCATGGCATGCCCTTCCACGCATGCTCCCTGTGTCTCTCTACATACAGCACCCACAATTCAGGGAAGGAAAAAAAAAAGACATGTAGAACAGTGGCAGCTCTAGTATTTAAATTAAAAAACGACAGAACTTTTAAACATAGGCTTTTAAATTGGCAGACAGAGGCTGTCACTGGGGACTCCTGTCAGCAAACAGAAGATTCAACACTGCTGGTACAAGCAATAAAAGGAACCATGGAAGGATGCAGCACACCATTTCCAACAGGAAAGTTCAAGGTATAATAGACATCCCATCATCCCTAGAGATGGGATCGCCACTCTTAGAGATCCGTCTTTTCAGTTCATTTCGGAATGAACTGAACTCTCCCTTCTCAGGAATTACAGACAGCTACGCCCATCCCATACGTGCCTGCAGGCTTCCGGTTATACTTGAAAACTTCACAGAGCACCAACTTGTTGGGGTCTTTGCGGAAGGGGTCTCGAAACATGGCGACGGGATGGAGATACATGTCGCTGTTGGAGCCTTCCGACTGAAAGGTACTAGAGCCGTCAAAGTTCCACTCAGGTAACTCTGTGCAAAACAAAGAGAAAATTAAATTAACTTTAAACATGTATTTGAGCCCGCAGAAGCTAGACGGGGGTGGGGGGTGGTGGGGTGGTGGGTTGGATCTCCTGGAACTGGAGTTACAGATGGTTTTGAGCCACTATGTGGGCATTGTTAACTGAACCCGGATCTTCTGTGAGAGCAGCAAGTGCTCTGAATCACATGAAAGCTCATAACTGTCCGTAACTTCACTTCCTGCGGTTCTCACACGCTTTTGACTTCTGCTGGCACCGCGCGCGCGCACACACACACACACACACACACACACACACACACACGTAAGGAGATCAGCCTCGTACTCATCCTTCCATTGCTCACCATCGACTTTGTCTAGGGGAGTGAGGTACACATAAATGCATTCGACATCAGGGATAACCAGATGTGACCTATCCCTGTTTCTCCTTATCTGAGATTCCCAAGAGCACCATGTCCCAAGAACCACCTGGGCAGCAGACAACTCCTCTCTGTGGAAGTCTACCCCGCACCGTGTACTCTGGTATCACTTCCAGTGTGTCAGATCAATATCAGGACAAAAAACCAAAAAGAAAAAAAAAAGAAAGAAAGAAAAGAAAGAGAAAGAGAAAAAACCCACCTCTTTTTTTAGGCCATCACCATCTCCCTTCTCCTGCCTCACAGGTCTGACTGTTGTAGTTCAAGTTGCTTCCCCCATCACTTGGTCCTTTCCCTACTGTTTTAGTGGCCGGTCTGAGTTCTCAGAAGGCAGAGACTGAAGAACCCACCCCCACTCTGCCCAGTACCATGTACACAATCTAGGCTCTATTATCTGGTCATTCCTTCACAGTCAAACAGAAACATCCTTAGAAGAGTAACCCATCCTGAAGTAGGTAGCTGATGAGGGTGCCACCCCTCTCCTGAACAGCTATGGCTTACTTGGTCTATGCTGAAAAACACAGGCCACAACTAAAAGAAACTTAGAAGCATATATAATTATAAAGTAGTGGCAAGAACAATTTTATGGTTGGGGGATTGCCACAGCACGAGGAACTAGCCTTAGTAGATGGCTGAAGCATCAGGAAGGGTTGAGACCCACTGTTCTATAAACTAGATAGCCTATTCCAGTTATACCAGTCCTTTCAAACTAGGTTCCTGGGGTTGGCCAAGTAAGCAACACAGCAGTCTCCCATCCCCTACAAATGTGACCCAGTGTTTTCCTTCAGTGTACCAGCACACGCAAGATTCCATCTAAATAAAGGCTTCCATTGTTGCTACGCCTCCAAACTACTCGGCAGCTTACTTACGGGTGACTGACTAAGGTCTCAAAAGCCACAGAAGGAGGAGGGAATCTAAGCCTGCACGCACGCTCCCAGGCATGTGCTCCTCCCGGTACTCACCTTCTACACACTTGGGCTCACAGTCCAGGGTACGAGTCTTACAGCGCAGTCCTTCTCCGGTACCGTCAACCCAAATATACATGGCTTGGACTTTCTCACCCTGGGGCAGGGACATGTACATTTGCTTGATGCCTTTGTTCAAGTGGGAACTTGCTGAGGTGGCCATGGTGGAAGGTGTTCTGGAGAGAGACGAAAATCACACTTTATTAACATCCGCTCCCAAGGGATCCCCCCCCGTAGGAACGGCAAAGGAATCAGACCGGAGTGCATGGTGACCTTGCTCCTTTGGGACTCAATACAATTAAAGGTGCTTTATTCACTCTGCTGTCAAGAGGTTTAAAGGTTTATATTAGACAAAGATCAACCCCCCCTCCCGTCGCAGGGGAACTAATTAAGGGATTTTAATAACTGTTAACCTTGAGAAACGTTAGCAGGAGAGTACAAAATATCAAGACATTCATTAACAGAATATCTCATTCCACCCAATCCTACCATACTGCCACAGACTGACTAACTGTTGAGTCTTCCTTTGTCTTGTATTCTTGCAACAACCTTAAGGGATGCATACCCCATCATAACCCCTATGTCCCTACATTTAGACTGTTTACTTATTTGAGACAAGGTCTTATTATTATGGAGCCCTGGAACTTGTTATGCTGTCCAGGCTAGCCTCAGAATCAATCAGATCTGCCACCCTCAGCTTCCTGAATGCGAATTAAAGGTGTGTGCCACCACCATTTTTAGATTTAACATGAAACACTGTAGCTAGCTGTTAAGATTTTAAAGGCTAGCATATTCCTGGTAGAAAGAGAAAAAGAAAAAAAGACCTGTATTATATGCCACCAGTGAAGCCATACTCTACGGAGCACACTACTGACTTTTTTTTTTTGAGACACAGAAATCTCTACAAGCCCTCTCTGTCCTGGTACTTACTCATCATTATGTAGACCAAACTTTACTCAAAATCAGAGGATCTACCAGTCTCTGCCTCCTGAGAGCTGGGACAGGCCTCAACTGCTGATTTCATTACTGTGATGGAAGTCTCACTCCAGAGACAGATTTCAATGTGAAAATTACAGGATTTGACCATTCCATCAGATAATATTTTCTAGTAAGTAGAAAAATCCCACTTCTAATAAAGACCTGGGGCACAAGATTACAAGCCACAGGAGAGGGGGCAAGATCCTCTAAGAATCTGAAGCTACCAAAAAAACAAAACAAAAAAAAACCACCCAGCTTCAAGGCAAGAGGAAATGTCCCCCCTCCCTAACCACCCAGGATAGCTGGAAAGGGAACATATTGTTCTCCTCCAATGACTTGGGCAACTTTCTGAAGTACAGTGGCAAAGTTTCTACGGGCAACTGTCCATGTTTGCCCAAGTGAAAACAACTGCTTCTCCCTCCAAATGCCTCACCCTTCCCCCGGGGAACAGATGAACCTCTGCTGTCAAGTCCTATGCAGAACCAAAGCCTCTGCCTACACCACTTAAAGGCCCGGATTGTAATTCTAGATGGCTTCAACTTACACACCACCCAGTTCTCAGGGCTTTCCTCTCCAGCACATCCAGCATTAACCGCTTGTTAGGGGAACCTGCGTTCCTCCTTTGGCCCTGTTCTTTGAGACCAGCTGGGTGCAAGCAGCTTAGCGTACATCGCACCAACTGGTGTCCCTGTGGTGCAAAGTGGAATGGGTTTTTAAAATTCTGAGTCTTTTCTGCTGTTGCCAGATGCACCGGGGGTCCTTCTCCCTGTGCCTTTTTACTCACCCCAGCCAATGAGAATCAAATACATTGGGGTTGTACTCTCTAGCCCTCCTCTTTTTAGGGCAGTGTTCGTATCTCTCCTCGTTCTCGATTTCTCGCTGGTCTAAGCAACGGAGCTTTCTGGGCGAGGGCGATGGAGTGGGGGAACCAGATCGTTCGGAGGGGGAGGTGCTGGAATAAGACTGATGGGATTTAACCTTAACCCTCGACTTCTCCCCAGAATTCACAGAGTAGGCAACGAAGCCGAAGGTATTAGAAGGGGACTCCGAGGACCGAGAATCTCCATCTTCTACGTCTTCAATGGTTGGTTTCTTTGAGTATTTGCGGCTGGGGGAGGATCCCCGCTTCCCGCCCCCGGAGGAGTTGGGGCAATCCACTTTGAGAGCAGCCCTTCCCACTAAAATGTCCGGAAAGTTGGCGCCCCGACCCTCGGGCCCGCGTAGATCTCAAGGCCTCTCCCAGGGGGCCATACCCCGGCGAGAGCAGAGGCCGGGTGGCGAGAGTGGGGCGACCGCCGGAGGCACAGCGCGCCGCTGCTGCCTCCGCCCGGCGCGGCGTCTCCACTGCGGAGCCCTCCCGCCACTCCGGGGCTCCGACTCTCCATTGTTCGGTCATACGGTAAAGGCCTAGGACACGGCGTTGGGAGCTGGCGAGTGGCGCCATCAATGCTTACGACCACCAGCCTCAAATCAGACCACCCACAGCGTGACGACGCCCCCCAGGAAGAGAGGATCAAGGCCTGCCGCTGGGACCACCGGATCGCCGCCCCCATCTCGGCGTGAACCCCAACCTAAGACACCCGCCTCCCGGGGCGGCGCCTCGGGCCGCAAGTCTAGAACAGATCAAAACAACCCGCAACCCCGCCCTTCCCGGAGCCTGGCTCTCAGCGCGCCCTAGGAACGCCAAGCTGAGCCAGCCAGGGCCGCATGCTGCAAGCACGCGGGAGGCACGAGCGCTGCATCCCGCGCCCTTGCAGCAGCAGATTGGAGCTGGGAAGTAGAGTGGGACGCCACAGCCTGAGCGGCCGTGCATTCCTGGACCCTCCGTGCGCTTACCAGAGCAGTGGCCGGCCAGATGATGGATGGGTGAACAGGCGAGAGCAAGGCGAAGAGCGGAGAGGAGATGGGTGCGCTGCTCAGATACTCCGCTCCACTCCCATTCTCGGCTCTGCAGGGTCGGAGAGCTGGTCAGTACTTTTTATTGACAGCTTGTGCCCGCCCCCGGGCGCGCTGATTGGCTGGTCTAGGCCAGGAAACCCGCGCCCTTCAGCTGCTGCGCGCCGGAGCCCTGAGGCCATTGGCCGAGGAGCTGTGCGGGAACCGCGGGGCGGGGCTAGCGAGACCCAGAAGAAAGAAAGAGAAAGGGGAGTGGGGGAGGGGAGGCAGCGGCGGCTTGAGGAGGGCCGGGGGTGAAGGTGCTGGATGCATTTGCGGCTTGCGTTCTTTAGCGATCTCTGGACCCTCCGACCCAGAGTCATTTGGCCTTGGCCCTTTGCTACCTTAACGGTACAGAGGTTTTCGAGGAGATCTGTCACTGAAAATCCAGAACCCCAGAAGAGAATTTTACCCTTTGTTTGTTGAGCCAGCCTCGGGGACGGGTTGGGGTGGGGAGAGCCAGGATGCCCTGATCAGGCATGGAGAGAGACACAAGATTCCCGGAACCTGGAGGACCCTAGCTTCCTAGCTTCCTGAGTGGGTTTGGGGAAGTGGTCAGACTGTGATTTCACGGTTTTTAAACACAAGTGCGATGTTTCTGTAAAGAGGATTCTGGACGTCCATAGTCTGTTTGATGTCGCCGTGTGAGTTCCTTGGGTCTGCAAAATAAAGCAGATGGAAGGACTTTTAGAGCAGTTCACCAGGAAAGTGTGGTGGTGGCAGCGCATGCCTTTAATCCTAGCACTCAGGAGGCAGAGGTTAGTGGGTCTCCTTGGTTCGAGGCCAGTCTGGTCTACAGAGGGAGTTCCAGGTCAACAAACAAACAAAAAAAAACAAGGGGGCAAAAATCTCTTGGCTTTGCTTCCCAAGTTTGTTTTTAAGTGTGTGTGTGTTGGGGGAAAGGGATGAGAGTTTCTCTTTCCTTTCTTTCTTTTTTTTTTTTTTTTTTTTTT